>JARHVA010000419.1:2212500-2217500 GCA_037957365.1 Torreya grandis
CATTACATTATAAAAAAAATCAAATAATTCATGCCATATAATATCCCACTTTTATGGGAATAAATTTTTATCATATGCTTTTAACTAAAGCCTTCCACGTTGGTCTTTGGTGTGGGCATTGAAATGAAATTCCACATTTATGAGAATAAAGATTATCATATCTCCATGCCTTATTAAAAGGCTATCTTTTGCTTATATCCACATATGTGTGGAAAATATACATTTTTAGTATTTGGTCAAAAGTCCTTTCTATCCCACATTATTGGGATGTGAGATAAATATATGTTTTTAAATAAAAAACTTTATCCCATGTCAAGTAGTCTCACCTTGCCATGTAGATGTGTCATGTGGAGGCTTGTAATTATGCCATGTGTCCATAACAATGTGTGTCATGTGTCCATACCACATTGATCCATATTTAATGTTTGTTGATTGGCTTTGTCTAGTGTTGACCAACATTAACCTATCTTATTAACTTTTGACCAACTTTAACTAGCTATAAATTTCATATACAAATTCATAATTGGTCCATTTAAAATGTGTTAGAAAGCTTGTGATGATTTATACACCATGTAACTAGTTTAGAAACATTCCATGACCATCAATGTTTCTACTTTGACCATATTTGACCACCTATTGACTAAACTTTGACCAATGAGAACTAGAGCATACAATGTCTATTTTTTGCATTCCAATACTTGTTGGAAAGCTCTTGATGAGCAATACATAATGGAATACATTTAAATAAAACTAATGAAATTCTAAAAATATCCTCCAGATCAAGTATATGGTTGTGTATTTGAAGATAATGGTTTATCTTTTCATATCATAAAAGCTTGATAATGATTTAAATAACATCTTTGATCAACAATTAGTAATCATAAATGATTTAAATGAAATCAAGAATAAATTAAATATATAGTATACCTAGATCTAAGAAATTTTATTTGATTATTTTTTAAAGAATTTAATATCAATATTAGATTAGATAAGTTATTTGGGTTAACTTGACTATCTAAGATATTATAATGGCAATAACGATAAATAAAGAAGACTAAAAGGACTATTGAGAGACCTATAAGACTTATTTTTGTAAGAGACCTAAAAGACATGTTGGTTCCCAAGTTTACACCTCTCATTCTTGGACTTTCACACTTGAAAAAAAAATGGCAAATAAAGATGAACAACATAATGATATGTCATTGTATCTAGGGGAGGGTTTGGCATCCAGAATGAACCAAATGGAGAAAATAATTGAGATGCACATATAAAGGGTATGGTTAACTCCCACCTACTTCTAGCTCTACCTAAAACAAATTGAGAGGATATATGTGATAACTTGCTCACATGGAGAGATTTTACAATTCAATCTCCATGGGGATTATTATCACAAAGGAACACAAATTTAATCAGAACACAACCAAACTCACTCACTCCACCCAAGAAGGGTTGCCACATAGAATGAACAAATGTTCTAGGCTAGATACAAGCTACTAAATACATATGGGAAAGTGACTACAACTTTCATTTAAAAAAAAAATCAACAACATGGGCTAAATGGAAAACTAGAGTGATGGGCATTTAAAGCATAAACTACAAATACATGTTATTCTTATGTATTTGTATGTAAATAAAAATTATGATATGAAACAAGGATTGTATCACTTTTAGAGTAGGATAAGGTAGGATAGTTTGTTAATTATAAAGAGGAAGGGCATGGTGGGTTAGATATTTTTAAAATAATAGGGTATCTTACAATATTCATGGCATTATCCTTTGCAAAAATATAGAAAAGACTCCATGAAAGATAATGAGAACTACCAAATGGTACCTAAAACCCTAGAGCATATACTAAAACTAAAATTTCAAAATTATTTTCCTTGTTAAATCCATATACCTAGGGTGCCCTAAAAGGTCATTCAACAACATACTTCTAAGTTAAACCATAGACTCAGTATTAACCTCTGGATAACAATGACATGAGAATCATTTGCCTTCACATTTTTTTTCCAATCACTTGTATCATGTTTGTCACACATGATAGGAGAGGACACTCTACTTTGTAGAATGACTGTGTCCTCAATTGTCCCACCATTTCCACTTGGAGTAAGAGTCCATCCAGGATTCAAAAGTTTAACTATCAATCTATGACCATTTGTATTATCTTTGCATCCATTATCTATTGCCTTATGATTAGACTGAAACATCTTTTCACATGTATTTTTGCCACATATAATTACTTTACTTAATTTCATGCCATCTAATTATCCCTACATGGATCACTGTAGACCATTGATATTTGGATAATTTGAATCCAAAACTATGGCTTAAATTTGACGTCTGCATACCTATCATTTGGCATCTATGTAACCATAAATAACATTCACATGAACATCAAATTTAAGACCTAATAGATAATAACCATGGTTTAAATTTGACATCCATATGATCATCATTTAATGTCTGGACAACCGTTAATGATGTTTTCATAACCATCAAATTTAAGCCCCAATAGATAATTATCATGGATTAAATTTGACATTTGTACACCCATCATTTGATGTCCACATGACCATCAATGATATTAGAGTGACCATCAAATTTAAGCCCCAATGGATAATTTTTTAGCTTTACTTTGATTTCCATGCAGCTGTCAATGACATCCATATGACCATCACACTGATTGTTTAAATTTAAAGGCTTGCATCTTGAGATAGAAAAAGCATGAAGGAACCAAATTTTTAAGAGATGTTCATGGCATCCAAAATATTTATTTTATGTGATATTTAGACCATGAGATACTTTCTAGGAAAACTTATAAAATCTATAGATAAATTGACCAGTTTATTTCTACATGCTTGATGATGGTCTAGTTCATTCAGACTTGTGTTATGATATTTTGATTGGTCACTGTGATATTGACACTTGGCACATCCATGCTCATCCCAAGTCCATTTGACTATTTAGCATTGATCATGTACTATTGGATCATCTTGATCCATGTTAACATGCACCATTTGATTGTGATCCATAAGATCAACTATGATTGGCTCAAATTTAACATAATAAACAATTAAATCATAGTTCAGGATATGAAACACTTAGTATAAAAGGGATTAGCCTAAAGTTTTGGGACATTAATAAATATGATGTAGACTTTAGGAATTTGAGATCAATTTATAATAAAGGGACTAAGCATTACTTAGACCACACTAATAGATAAAAAGGGACCAAGGGCCATGAGAAATAAAAGGGACCGAACATGAATTTTAGACTAAGATTTGGTCTTGTTAATAAACATGACTAAACCTTAATAAAAATAAAAAATAAGTCCATAACATATTAAAAGCATTCCCACTTACATTTCTCCCACCAATTTGAATTTAAATCAAAGGTCCTAAGCTACGGAAATTAGCACAAAAGACTTTAAAGTGATCAAACATGAATCCAAATCATATTTTGATAGACAAAAGGCTAGTAAAGATGAAATTAATAGGACATTTGACCTCTAATGAACACTTGAAAATAGGAAGTGGGATAACAAATGAGGCATTCATACTTGAGAAGGGATCAATTATGTTAGTGTAGTTTTGGGCACTAAAATTGGCTCTCACCTAGGGATGTACACCCACTATAGGTGTGTAAAGAACCCTAAAATGTAAGACTAGGTTCCAATCCATTAAGTCATAGAGCCAACACTTAGTCAATTTATATATATAGAGAGACTCATTAATGTTTCCACAGAGCAAGGTAAAATAACAAAAAAAATCAAACTAGGATATAAAAATAAACATAAGATAAAAATAATGAATGGAAACTATACAAACAAGTCCCAAATTAGAGGGGTAATAAAGCAACAAAACAACAAAGACTATATACTACATCATTATGTACACAATTGCAGATAGACTCAATCTAGGAAATGCTTTAGATGTTTACCATTGACTAACAACTCTAGTATTTTACCATCTAGGTCTCTCAAAAAAAATGTGTGCTCCCTAATCTGATAATCAATGGAATAGGGACCCATTTACAAGGCATTGAACTTACCAGGCTTCCCTTTCTCCTCATGCCTACTATCTCAAAGTAAAACTAGATCACCTACTTGGAAGATTCTTGGAGTGACCTTCCTATCAAATATCTTCTTTATCTTTTCCTTGTACTTGAGCTTCCTTTCATGATCTTATCTTTTAAATTCATCAATCTCTATAATTTGGTTCATCTTGCTCCCATAGTGGTTGATTTAATCATATTATAGTTATTATATGAGCTGAAAGGTTGGTAATTTCAAATTCATTAGAAAAACTACTTGAGATCCATAAATAAGATTAAAAGGATTTTTTATTTTAGCTCTTTTGGGTGTGATCTTATCATCCCACAAATTAAACTTTAGTTGTCTACCCCACTTCTTATTTACTTTTAATACTTGTCTAATAATTTTAAACAAATTATTATTACTTGATTCTGCTTGTTCAATCCCCTAAGGGTTGTAATTGGAAGCATAAGTCAATTCAGTCCCATACTCTTTGAATAATGCCACTAAAGGTTTATCTTTGAAACTCATGTAATTATCAACAATAACTTTGAAAGGCACACTAAATTTACAAATAATATAATTTAGCAAAAAACTATAACCACCTAGTGTGTAGCCTTCTTTGTAGGGACCACTTCAACCCATTTGGTGAAGTAATCAGTTACAACCAATATCTACCTATGTTCAATACTTGATGAATAAACAATTTCTCCAATGAAATCCATTCCCCATTATATGAATTGGCCTTCAATCATCATAGGCTATAAGGGAAGATAACTAGAAGCATTCATCCTCCCAATAAAGCACTGGCATTTTTTTCATTTTTTGACTTTCTATGTAGCATATTTAAAAAATGATGGCCACCAATAACTAGCTCTCAAAATTTTATGAGTTGCAACTTTAGGTGAAAAATGGCCACCACATACTCTACTATGGAAGTCTTCAATCAGGTCAACATTCTTCTCTT
>JARHVA010000419.1:2220000-2405000 GCA_037957365.1 Torreya grandis
GAATTCATAATTTAGAAACCTCCTAATCTGATCATCATCATCAAACACACACCAATGATGAACATTTTCTGGGACTAAAGTCCTAATAAGCACCTCCACCTGATACTAATAATGGGGGCTCATATTTTCAATATCAAATTGAGCACCTAACCTTGTAATTTTGTTAGCCTGTTCATTGAAACTCCTATCATAACAACAAATGTTGAATGTATCAAATAATTCAATAAAATTACAAATAGCATTATGATATTGCTTTAACCTTTTATTTTTGGTGGCATAAGCATTTTGGATTTGCTTAACCACTAGCTCAAAATAACCCTTGACAATCAGACTTTTAATTCCATGCTAATGGGCAATCCATAAACCAAGCAAGAGTGCCTCATACTCAACAAAATTATTAGTGCACTCAAAGGAAAACATAAAAAAACTTGAATCTGTTACCATTGGGGGTATTTAATACAACCCTTACTCTATTTCCAAGATTGGAGCAAGCCCTATAAAATTACATCCTCCAAACTATTCCTTTGATATTAGGTTCAACATCAAGAGCAAAAGCCTATTTAAAAATGTTAATATTCCCCAAAAAGATACCCAAGTCAACATTTTGTATAATACTTCATTTAGAGCATGATTTAGATCTTGAATGACATAAAAAATCTTCATTTGCCTATAAAGTTTGACCATATTACCCTCTAATGGATTGGTGGATTAAGAGAAGTCCATATGTATACTTTCACCCATGTTAGCAACCCATTATCATGATAGTATCATCCCCCACTTAGGTGGGTAGTCTAAAACTACCACATCCATATTCAAATACTTACCTAGATGCACTACCAACTATACTACCAATCCCTCAACTTGTCCAATAATTATAACTTCTCTGAACTCCATGACATAACAATTACGAAAGGCTAATGTAATCTTTACCCCAAGCTCATTTAAGACACCCAAGGGCATCACATTTTATTAAGAACCAGAATCAAACATAAACTTGTGAATAATTAGACCATTGATTAAGATATTTATATAAAATGGGTCCATGTTCATCTAAATTTCTACCAAGGTAGTCCCCAAATAAACTTTCAAAGCTGGTTCAACAACTTCTTCTAATTATTCATCTTTCTCTAGGGGTGTTTGGGGTAAATCAATCTCATTTATAGATAATTTACCACCAAATTATAAGTATTCAAATACCCTCTTCCTATGTTTAGGTATTCTTAATAATTCAATAAGTAGCATGGTGATTTTTAGTTGGCTCAACACTTGGGCCATATCACAGATACTATACTGAAGAAGAGGAGTATTTGGTGGAAGGGTAACAACACCTTTAGTTGTAATTTAATCACTTAAGGTATGACGTGGAGTAGGTTGGGGTGGATTTGCTTACTTAGTAGTAGCCTTCAAAGGTAAATTTTTTTTAACATCATTCACACCCTTAATAATACTAGATAACAAAGATACTTTATTTTTAGCAAGAGCACCTCTAGGATTAACAACTTAGGAAATGGGTGTTATTTTAGAAGCATTTAGAACTGATGTAGTTTTTCTAGCTTCCTTACTTGCATCCCTTGCATTTGGATTTACAGGGGTAGTTTCTTGAGGAGCAACAGTTTGATGCATTCTTCTCAAATAATATTATTTCTCTTGGGAAAATCCTACATTAATTAGCAACTATCTATCCCCAACTGATGGAATTCCCCCATCATACTTAATCATCATTGATCTTAAAAAATCAAAATCATGAATGGGAAATTCATACACTTGTGTCATAATAACATCAAAAGAAAATTGACAAGTTGGGATGCATTTCTTTTTTAGTGCACTTCAAAACTGATCAACAGTGATAGCACTTAATAATTCTTTGGAGGTAGACATCTTTCTTTAGGGACTCTAACAATTGAACATCATAATCTCATCATCAAATGACATAAAATTAGGTTCATCCACATCTTTTTCAATCAATTTAGATATATCACATGGAGGATATGAAAGTAATCACTTATCACATCAATCAATATCAATGTCACAATCTACTGCATTCACCTTAGAGTTTAACAGATCAGTCACTTCTTTTTCAGCCCCTTTATTATGATTTCTTTTTCAACCTCTTCCCTCTATCATTATATTGGTGGTGGAAATCAGGCCTTCCTTATGATTGATTCATATTTAGATCCCTCTCTTGACTGGTAGACACATGAGGGATCCTCTTTTCAGATCTAGCCAACTTGTATGACATTTATTTAATAGTAGAGGCCAAAGTTTTAGTAGTCTCCTCAAGGTTAGTTGTCTTTTTGGACTATGCCTTTTCCATATTGACCAAATTTACATCATCTTGATTGTTCATGCACTTTCCCATAACCTTTATGTTATTTTGAATTTGGATAGCCATAATGAATTCCAACCATAGATTCATGGGAGCCTTATCCATCAAGTAGTATGCATCCTTCTTATCAAAGACATCATAATACTTTATCAAGCATGTTATATCATTGGGCTTGATGTTTTCTAGTAGCCACATCATATTTTTATTGAACGGTGTATTTAAGTCTTGAACACACTCATTGGGGTTCTTCTTGATGTTTTCAAATTTAGCCAAAAGAACTATTAGATCAATTTTATCACCATATTGAATTTTAATACATTATTCATCTCTTACGATGAATCAATACACCCATAGGGAAGAGAGTTGAATCACTCATGAGCATATTTTTTTAGTGTATGCAAAAAAAAAACTTAATTCACACATCTTCATGATCAACCTCATAATCTTCAAATATATTGTGAAAATCCTTAAAGTATTAATCAACACTCACCGCATTGTTCCCTTAGAAATTTGGAAGACATTTCCTTAATTTATTTGGGACTTCATTAGGATAACCTTCTATGTCATCAAAATTTATATGCCTAAATCTAGTAATATGGAATACAAGACATTCATTCTCATTTGGGTCAATATATCTCATGATTTATTCAATTAGAGGTTCAAAAACAACTGGTAAAGGGATATGAGGGGGTGAATGAGGTGAACTTTGTGGTTCACACCTGAGAGGGGATTTAGCTAGTTGAGAAGGAGCTAGACAATAAACTGGACTATAAGTTTCAAAGTTGCTAGGAGAGATATGATAGTCGTCAATAATGGGTATCTCAATAAAACATTCAATATTATTAGGATGTTGAGAGTCCAAATAATCTTTTGCAACTACACTATGCTCTTCAATAGTCCTCTAAAATTATCTCCTTTATCTTTGATAAAAACTTAGGCATGGGACAAGTTACTTGGATGAGTCACCTTTGAAAGATGATCTCAGTCCTTCTAGCTTTGCAAAAAAGAAAATACTCAAATCTGAAGGTTAACAAATATATTCAAACTAGGCACTGATCTTTCTTGAAACCAGATGATAAAAATGGAGTCACCACTGGAATCAAAACTCTATAATATAATAATTAACACACTAATTATGATAAAAGCTAGAAAAATATTTGCTAAATTTATTGATGGGATTGAAATTAAAGATATTCAAATTTTTAGAATAACATTTGAAATGGAAAAAACACCTTCCAACATATGACTTTAACATCTCCTTGAAATAAACTTAGTAGATGTCAAATTATCAAATATCTTAAATCTTGGCATACCCCCAATGGAGTGTTATGACATTGGTGGCCAAGATAGTATGAATATAGAAAATAACAAGTAGAGAACTTTCAAAATTAAAATACTTACAACACTCTATAAGAGTCCCTAGCAATACAAGTGATTGGGACTTCAATTTAAACCTTGATAATGGTGACAGAAGTGTGTTGGTTCTTATTTGTACACCTCTCATGCTCAACATTTCACACTTAAAAGAAAATAGAAAACAAAGATGAAAAACCCAATGATATATCATTTTAGATGGGGGAGGGTTTGGCATCTAAAATGAACCAAATAAATAAAATGATTGAGAGGCACCTATAAAGGGTATGGTCATCTCCCTAATATTTATGGATTTGCCTAAAATAAGGTAAGAACATCTATGGGGTAGCTTTCTAGCATGGAGAGATTATGCAATTCAATATCCATAGAGATTATTAGCACAAGGGAACACAAAATGACTGGAACACAACCAAACTCACTCACTCCACTTGGGAGGGGTTGTCACATAGAATGAGCAAATACTCTAGGCTAGATATAAGCTACTAAAGATAGATGGGAAAGTGATTGCAACTTTCATTCTAACGAATTTTTTACAACATGGGTTGAATGGAAAACTATAATGTTGGTCATTTAAAGCATAAACTATAAATACATGTTATATAAGCAAGATCTTATGAATTTTCAAGAAAATAACACTTATCATATGCAAAAAGGATTATATCATTTGTAGGGTAGGACAAGGTAAGGCAGTTTGTTAATTACAAAGAGGAAGGCTGTGGTGGATTGGATAATTTTCAAATAGTAGGGTATCTTGAAATATTCATGATAGTATCCTTAGTAAATATGTATGAAAAAATCAAATTTAAGCTAATAGGAACTACCAAATGATCCTCAAAACACCAGAGCATATAATGCACCTAAAATTTTATAACACTTTTCCTTATTAAATCCATAGACCTAGGGTGCCCTAAAAGGTCATTCAACAACATACATTCAATTTAAACTATAGAAAGGGATTTATAACCTAGATCCATGCTCAAAATGATAACCAATAATGAAAATAAACCCAAATATCTAATCAGTATAACTTATAAAACATATTATTGCATTTCATTAATAGAAAGTAGTAAAGGACCATAAGCATTGTCATTAACTTGAAAAAAAACCTTACATGCATTAGTTTTTCAAAATTCTTCCAAGGGGAAAACCATGGTGAGTTCACTCTTTTGACAAGGGAGACATAAACATGCTCTTAAAGCTTTCTAATGGTTATACAATTGCAGCCACCTTAGCAAGAGAGACAAGATCTACACACACCAATGGATCCCAAAACTTTGAAGAGCCTAGACTTAAAGAGAAAAAACAAAAGAAAAAAAACCACCAACATAATGACCAACCCCCTAAATAGAGTAAAAGACTTATATTTATACATTTTTCACTATTCATTTCAAATCTGGGAGTGAGGGTTGTAATTTACAACTGCCAAAGTCCTGCCAAGATACTCTAGCTGGAACAAATCCTTTACCATGTCTAGAATCTTCATCTAATTATAAGGAAAATCATTATTACAACTTCCTCTATAAGAAATGATGAAGAATTTAAGAAAATCTTATTATTTCTTAGCTATAAATGACTTTCATATGAGCTAAAAGGAGGATATTAATGATGGAGGCCAAACAAAATTTGCCTTTATGTGTAACTACCTAAGGATCCCCTTGATCACTTGCTTAGACAACTAGAAACTTTTGGACAACTACCCTCCCCCTCATGCATGCCATGGAACAACCTTCTCTTGTAATGATGGCTTGGGAATATTCTAGATACATGGCCACTTAAATGATATTTGTTGGAGTGGCCCACCTTGATTTTTTAAAACTTGTAATATCTCTCCTATTAAAGGGGCTTAGATGAGAAAAACATGAACAAATGTAATACCTATGTTTAATTGACCCCTTTACCCTTTTGGCTCCAACTTTCCTTATCGTATTTCACATTCTTTACCTTTACCCCTTACAAAATTTATAATTTTCACATACTTGCCTTTTTAGGGTTTCCTTCACATTATCTCCTTTTTAATGCATAAATGCATTTTTCCAACCTTTGAACTATTTGGGTAAATCCTAGCCCCTCTCATAAATTTGTCATATTTTCCAGTAGATTCATGCCCCTATTATCAAATACTTTAGAAATGTTTGGGAAGTTCTTCATTGAAACTGATATTGTTTGAACTTTTTCACCTATCTTAACCATTTCTCCATCAACCAAACCCTTTATTACATTATTTTCTTTAACAAATGTTGATGATAGAATATTTTTATATGTTTCTAATATTTTATTAATTTTCTCACTAATTCCACTATAGTCTTCACTTGGAATACCATTAGATGATGTGTCTCCATCCTCACCTTCTGTGAAACCATATTTAACTTCATTTCTCTACTAGGAGTCATTATTAACCTCTGGCACAATAGTGACATGAGAAGCATTTGTCTTCACTTTTTTTCGCATCACTTGTGTCATGTTTTTCACACACGATAGGATAAGACACTCTAATTTATATAATTACTATGTCCTTAATTATACTACCATTTCCACTTAGAGTAAGAATCCATCCAAGATTTAGAAGTTTACCTATCAATCTATGATAATTTTTATTATCTCTATGGTCATTATCTATTACCTTACAATGTAATATCCCCTGTCCAATAGGGAACATAGCAAGACAAAAGCTCTGATACCACTGTAATATCTCCTGTCCAATAGTGAATATAGCAAGACAAAACCTCTGATACCACTGTAATATCCCCAACCAATAGGGAATATAAAAAGACAAAAAGCTCTGAACAAAGATACAATTTTACAGAGTAAATTCCAATAAACAAATAAACCACAGTAAATCTCTTAACTGACAAATCACTAATATTATTATTCATCTAGATGATTAAAATAGATATCCTCTATCATGCATATAAAATAATATTCAAATACAGTCTTAAAAACCTGAGTATTTCACAAACTGGGAATAAAACCTAAATTTGGTACGTCTCGGCCTGCTGTGTCAAAAACACAGTCACCAATGCCAGTTATACTGCCATCATCAGTCGATTGGGGTCATTAACCTGCTGACGTTGGTGATAGGTCAGCCGATGTTGGTCTTTGTGGATCTCTGCCTGCCGATGTCGGTCTCTGTACGAATCTGTATGAATCTATACAGACTTCATACGGCTGCCAATAAAGCACACCCTATTTGTTCTACCCCTGATCTCAAGATATATGGATCTAATATAGAAGATCTCTATCTGTATAATTTATTGAATAAAAACTTATCAAATAAATATTTGATTTACTGTGATAACTTCTATGTGAAGTTATCTCTCAAAATACTTGAAATACTATGATAACTTTTGTATGAAGCTATCCCTCAAACTTGTAAACCCTGTGATAACCTCTGTATGAAGTTATCTCTCAATTTGGAAATAAATTGGCTAATCTCTCACAACCTCTAAATCACACACACTGAAGAGTTGATGTTCTCCAATGCAAATGGAATCTTGGAACCCTTGGCTCAGTCTTCATAGAAGAATTCTTAGAAACAATCAATATCAATAATCTCATAAATCCAACTCTCTCCCATGAGAAACCCTTATACCCTCAAAAAGATATGCTTGCCCTAATTAGGGTTCTTAAATTAGAATTAGGGTTGCATAATTAAAATATGCTAAATAATTAATATTTAATTAAATCAATCAAATATTCATATCTCCCTCAATACATGTCTGATTGAGCCCAAACAAAAGCCAACTGGAAAAATTATGCTAAATGAAGCCAAGCCAATCTCCGTCAAGACCCTCTAACCATCCTATCACCCTAAGAGGGTTAAATAATAGGCTAACCATCAACTCTGAACATGTCAACTAAAAAGGGGACATGACAATCTGCCCCTCCTAAAATTGCTTAACCCCAAGCAATCGTTGAATAATAAACCAAACAATCCACCTGGATCCCAAATGTAGTCATGATCTACACCACTATCAATCAATGCAAACTCCATGCCATGTCCATCACAACTCTCATCTAATGGTGTCACATCATCTCTAGTAATAAGATAAGAATCCCAACATCCAATCCATAAATGAAAATCAATTGACAAATCAAGTAAACTAATTACCTGAATAATATCTGAATCTGGAATATGAATGCTAGACATACTCATATCATCATCAACCTATGACCCCACTATAACGGAAAGTTGAGTCCCTGTCACATGGGTTATCTCCTAAACTAAACTCACCTCAAGACAAAGCTCGTCCACATATCTCTCCTGTGTTGGTGCCAATGTGTACTTGGTAGCGCACTCTATCATGTCATGTAGTATGAGCCTCTCCATCCAATGAAAAAACATATGTTTGAAGCTGTTGCCCCGTATTGCCTTAAGAATATGTGTTTTCCCATCAACATCAAAATGAACCTCTATGTCCTTGAGATGAAGAGTAACTTACTCAAATGAATGAAGCCACTTCATATCCAAGACTAAGTCTATATCCCCCATGTTCACCACATAATAATTAGCCTTGAACTCATAGTTGTTCAAGCGCAATGGGAGGTCTCTAATCATACGCTCACACCTAAGAGTGTGACCATCAGCTACCTTAACTCTAATGCCCTCAAAATCCTCAGAAGTGAGTCCACACTTCTCCACAAATATGGCATCTATAAAATTATGTGTGGCTCCAGTATCAAGAAGGGTGATGACCCTCTGTCCTACCAAACCTCCACAGAGTCTGAATGATTCATTCGACTGGATGCTAGATAGGCGTGCCTCCTGTATGTGAAGTTCTAAATCTACCTCTACCTTAGGCTCTGAAGCCTTTGCCTCCTCAGAACCATCCTATTGTTCAAAATCATCAGAATCTGAATCCTCATAATATGCCCACATCACATGATTTGCCTTGCCCTTAGGCGTTAAAGGACAATCGTGATTAGCATCATAGGGACCTTTGCAGTAGAAGCAAAGCTTCTTCCTATGTAGATTGTTAATAGCCTCTCGATCCAAAGGTGGTGCTGCTAGATTTGCCTTTGAATCATTCTTAACACCTGATTTATATATGTTAAAATCTAGTCTCTCTCTATTATTGTTGAAGCACTTATGGTCCCTAGATGAAGAAGTACCTCTTGAGTTAGATTTACTAGATGGGGCTGCTATCTCCATACTACACACCTTCCTCATAGCTATCTGTAATGAAGGAGGATCAAAGGCTTTGATCCAACCTCTCAATGGTTTTATCAATCCCTCCATGAAGAGAACTACTAATCTACACTCTAAAATATTTGGCACCATGACTGCCAACCGCTGAAACTCACCAATGAAGGACTCCAAATTGTTTGTTTGTTTCAACTATGCGAGATATTGAAAATAAACCTCAAGATCTTTCCTATCAAACTGCTCAACCAACCTATCCAGGAAGTCCTGGTACTCTTTCACCTGGTTATGCTGAAGTGTTACCATACCATGGTACCACCAATCATGTGCTACTCCATCCAAGTGCAAAGTGGCATATTTGATGGCCTCTGTCTCTATCATTGGCCTTAATGCCAAAAAGGTGTCAAGCTTATGAACCCAAGCTTGAGCTGTCATCTTGTCGCTACCATCAAAATTAGTCAAAGAAAGCTTGCCAGTAGCCTTCTTCAGCTCATTGAGTTGACCTCTAGGCCTCCTATCCTGTCTAACCAATCTGTAGTGCTCTCTCCTCTGATTAAAAAAATGATCAAAGAACATCTTATCTCAAATCTGAGGAGCTAATAAGTCCCACTCATCATTTGCAGCCATGAGAACATCTACAAATAGGGAATCTCCTACCTCCTCCTCTGCTGGAACCTCTGGTTCCTCCTAAACAAACGTAGGAGGTGTAGGTCTATCAACTATTCTAGAAGGGGTCTGTTGTGGTCTGTAACTAATAGTAGCACTCCTGTTATCTCTTTGTTCCCCATTCTATCTAATAGGTGGGTTCATCCTCTCTACCATAGTAGTGAGTGTCTGTATTGCTTGATTCATCTGCTGTTGGCATGTCATCATAACATGGTAGAATTCTATGGTGCCCTGATCATCATCATACCTGTGGCCCCTGGGTGGGCTACCCTCATGTCTATCACTCATGATGATCGGCTATTGTCCTATAACTTGAGTGACCTCAAGTAAAGCTCTACTGCGTGTGAAATACCTGTGTGGTCCCAACTCTTGTGGCTGCATAAGATTGTCAAACCCTCAAGATGGCAGGAATTTAGCTCTGATACCACTGTAATATCCCCTGTCCAATAGGGAATATAGCAAGACAAAATCTTTGATACCACTGTAATATACCCTATCCAATAGGGAATATAGCAAGACAAAAGCTTTGATACCACTATAATATCCCCTGTCCAATAGGGAATATAGCAAAACAAAAGCTCTGATACCACTGTAATATCCCCAACCAATAGGGAATATAAAAAGACAAAAAACTCTGAACAAAGATACAATTTTGCAAAATAAATTCCAATAAACAAATAAACCACAATAAATCTCTTAACTGACAAATCACTAATCTTATTATTCATCCAGATGATTACAATAGATATCCTCTGTCATGCATATAAAATAATATTCAAATACGGTCTTAAGAACCTGAGTATTCCACAAACTGGGAATAAAACCTAAATTTGGTACGTCTCGGCCTACTGTGTCAAAAACACAGTCACTAATGTCGATTATACTGCCATCATCAGTCAACTGGGATCGTTAACCTGCCGACGTCAGTGATAGGTTGGCCGATGTTGGTCTCTGTGGATCTCTGCCTACCAATGTCAGTCTCTGTGTGAATTTGTAGGAAACTTTGTACGGATACCAATAAAGCACACCCTATTTGTTGGACCCCTGATCTCAAGATATATGGCTCTAATACAAAAGATCTCTATCTATATAATTTATTGAATAAAAACTTATGAAATAAATACCTGAATTACTGTGATAACTTCTATGTGAAGTTATCTCTCAAAATACCTGAAATACTGTGATAACTTCTGTATGAAGCTATCCCTCAAACTTGTAAACCCTGTGATAACCTCTGTATGAAGTTATCTCTCAATTTGGCAATAAATCGGTTGATCTCTCATAACCTCTGAATCACACACACTGAAGAGTTGATGTTTTCCAATGCAAATGGAATCCTAGAACCCTTTGCTCAGTCTTCACAAAAGAATTCTTAGAAACAATCAATATCAATAATCTCATAAATCTAACTCTCTCCCATGAGAAACCCTTATACCCTCAAAAATATATGCTTGCCCTAATTAGGGTTTCTTAAATTAGAATTAGGGTTGCACAATTAAAATATGCTAAATAATTAATATTTAATTAAATCAGTCAAATATTAATATCTACCTGAATACATGTCTGATCAAGCACAAATGAAAGCCAACTGGAAAAATTTTGCTAAATGAAGCCAAGCCAATCTCCATCAAGACCCTCTAACCATCCTATCAGCCTATGAGGGTTGCATAATAGGCTAACCATCAACTCTAAACATGTTAACTAAAAAGGGGACATGACAATCCGCCCCTCCTGAAATTGCTTGACTCCAAGCAATCGCTGAATGATAAACCTAACAATCCACCTAGATCCCAAATGTAGTCATGATCTACACCACTGTAAATCAATGCAAACTCCATTCCATGTCCATCAAAACTCTCATCTAATGGTGTCACATCATCTCTAGTACTAAGATAAGAATCCCAACATCCAATCCATAAATGAAAATCAATCGACAACTCAAGTAAACTCCTTACCTGAATAATATCTGAATCTAGAATATGAATGCTAGACATACTCATATCATCATCAACCTGTGACCCCACTATAATAGAAAGCTAAGTCCCTATCACATGTGCTATCTCCTAAACTAAACTCACCTCAAGACAAAGCTCATCCACATATCTCTCTTGTGTTGGTGCCAATGTGCACTCGGTAGCGCACTATATCATGTCATGTAGTATGAGCCTCTCCATCTGATGAAAAAACATATGTTTAAAGCTGCTGCCCCGTATTGCCTTAAGAATATGTGTTTTCCCATCAACATCAAAATGAACCTCCATGTCCTTGAGATGAAGAGTAACTTCCTCAAATGAATGAAGCCACTTCATACCCAAGACTAAGTCTATATCCCCCATGATCACCACATAATAATTAGACTTGAACTCATAGTTGTTCAAGCACAATGGGAGGTCTCTAATCATATGATCACACCTAAGAGTGTGACCATCGGCTACCTTAACTCTAATGCCCTCAAAATTCTCAGTAGTGAGTCCACGCTTCTCAACAAATCTGGCATCTATAAAATTATGTGTGGCTCTAGTATCAAGAAGGGTGATGACCCTCTGTCCTACCAAAACTCCATAGAGTCTGAATGATTCATCTAATTGGATGTTGGATAGGTGTGCCTCCTATATGTGAAGCTCTAAATCTACCTCTGCCTTAGGCTCTAAAGCCTCTACCTCCTCAGAACCATCCTGTTATTCAGAATACTCTGAATCTGAATCCTCATAATACACCCACATCACATGATTTGCCTTGCCCTTAGGCCTCAAAGGGCAATCATGATTAGCATCATAAGGACCTTTGAAGTAGAAGCAAAGCTTCTTCATGTGTAGATCATAAATAGCCTCTCGATCCAAAGGTGGTACTTCTAGATTTGCCTTTGAATCATTCTTAACACCTGATTTATCTATGTTAAAATCTAGTCTCTCTCTATTATTGTTGAAGCACTTATGGTCCTTGGATGAAGAAGTACCTCCTGAGTTAGATTTACTAGATGGGGCTGCCATCTCCATACCACACACCTTATTCATAGCTATCTATAATGAAGGAGGATCAAAGGCTTTGATCCAACCTCTCAATGGTTTTGTTAATCCCTCCATGAAGAGAACTACCAATCTACACTCTAAAATATTTGGCACCATGACTGCCAATCGCTGAAACTCACCAATGAAGGACTCCAAATTGCTTGTTTGTTTCAACTATGCTAGATCTCAAAAATAAACTTCAAGATCTTTCCTGCCAAACCACTCAACCAACCTATCCATGATGTCTTGGTACTCTGTCACCTAGTTATGCTGAAGTTTTACCATAACATCGTACCACTAATCATGTGCTACTCCATCCAAGTGCAAGGCGGCGTATTTGATGGCCTCTATCTCTATCATTGGCCTTAATGCCAAAAAGGTGTCAAGCTTATGAACCCAAGCTTGAGCTGTCATCTTGCTGCTGCTGTCCAAAGGAGTCAAAGAAAGCTTGCCATTAGCCTTCTTCAGCTCACTGAGTTGACCTCTAGGCCTCCTGTCTTATCTAACCAATCTATAGTGCTCTATCCTATGATTAACAAAATGATCAAAGGACATCTTCTCTTGAACCTAAGGAGCTAATAAGTCTTACTCATCATTTGCAGCCATGAGAACATTTACAAATAGGGAATCTCCTACCTCCTCCTCTACTGGAACCTCTGGTTCCTCCTGAACAAACGTAGGACGTGTAGGTCTATCACCTATTCTAGAAGGGGTCTACTATGGTCTATAATTAATAGTACCACTCTTGTTATCTCCTTACTCCCCATTCTATCTAATAGGTGGGTTCATCCTCTCTACCATAGTAGTGGGTGTCTGTATTGCCTAATTCATATGCTGTTAGCCTATCATCATAACACGATATAATTCTCTAGTGCCTTGATCATCATCATACCTGTGGCCCCTAGGTGGGCTACCCTCATGTCTATCACTCATGATGATCTGCTACTATCCTATAACTTGAGTGCCCTCAAGCAAAGCTCTATTGTGTGTGAAATACCTGTGTGGTCCCAACTCTTGTGGCTGTATAAGATTGTCAAACCCTCAAGATGGAAGGAATTTAGCTCTGATACCACTGTAATATCCCCTATCCAATAGGGAATATAGTAAGACAAAAGCTCTGATACCACTGTAATATCCCTTGTCTAATAGGGAATATAGCAAGATGAAAGCTCTGATACCACTGTAATATCCCTTGTCTAATAGGGAATATAAAAAGACAAAAGCTCTGATACCACTGTAATATCCCCAAACAATAGGGAATATAAAAAGACAAAAAGCTCTGAACAAAGATACAATTTTGCAAAATAAATTCCAATAAAAAAACAAACCACAGTAAATCTCTTAATTGACAAATCACTAATCTTATTATTCATCCAGATGATTACAATAGATATCTTCTATCATGCATATAAAATAATATTCAAATACGGTCTTAAAAACCTGAGTATTCCACAAACTGGGAATAAAACCTAAATCTAGTACGTCTTGGCCTACTGTGTCAAAAACACAGTCACTGACATTGATTATACTACCATCATCAGTTGACTGGGGTCGTTAACCTGCCAACATCAGTGATAGGTCAGTCGATGTCGGTCTCTATGGATCTCTGCCTACTAATGTCGATCTCTGTGTGAATCTATATGGACTTCGTATGGCTGCCAATAAAGCACACCCTATTTGTTGGACCCCTGATCTCAAGATATATGGCTCTAATATATAACATCTCTATCTGTATAATTTATTGAATAAAAACTTATGAAATAAATACCTGAATTACTGTGATAACTTCTGTATGAAGCTATCCCTCAGATTTGTAAACCCTGTGATAACCTCTGTATGAAGTTATCTCTTAATTTGGCAATAAATCAACTGATCTCTAACAACCTATGAATCGCACACACTGAAGATTTATCGTTCTCCAATGTAAATGGAATCCTGGAACCCTTGGCTCAGTCTTCATAGACGAATTCTTATAAACAATCAATATCAATAATCTCATAAATCCAACTCTCTCCCATGAGAAACCCTTATACCCTCAAAAATATTTGCTTGCCCTAATTAGGGTTTCTTAAATTAGAATTAGGGTTGCACAATTAAAATATGCTAAATAATTAATATTTTAATTAAATCAATCAAATATTAATCTCCTTCAATACATGTCCGATCGAGCCCAAACGAA
This sequence comes from Torreya grandis, assembly GCA_037957365.1. Classification (NCBI taxonomy): domain Eukaryota; kingdom Viridiplantae; phylum Streptophyta; class Pinopsida; order Cupressales; family Taxaceae; genus Torreya; species Torreya grandis. The sequence goes on from JARHVA010000419.1 coordinate 2,234,694, forward strand.
AGCCAACTGGAAAAATTCTACTAAATGAAGCCAAGCCAATCTCCATCAAGACCCTCTAACCATCCTATTAGCCTATGAGGGTCACATAATAGGATAACCATCAACTCTAAACATGTCAACTAAAAAGGGGACATGACAATCCACCCCTCCTAAAATTGCTTGACCTCAAATAATCGCTGAATGATAAACCAAACAATCCACCTGGATCCCAAATGTAGTCATGATCTACACCACTATCAATCAATGCAAAATCCATGCCATGTCCATCACAACTCTCATCTAATGGTGTCAAATCATCTCTAGTACTAAGATAAGAATCCCAACATCCAATCCATAAATGAAAATCAACTGACAACTCAAGTAAACTCCTTACCTGAATAATATCTGAATCTAGAATATGAATGCTAGACATACTCATATCATCATCAACTTGTGACCCCACTGTAACAAAAAGCTAAGTCCCTGTCACATGTGCTATCCCCTAAACTAAACTCACCTTAAGATAAAGCTCATCCACATATCTCTCCTGTGTTGGTGTTAATGTGCACTCGGTAGCGCACTCTATCATGTCATGTAGTATGAGCCTCTCCATCTGATGAAAAAACATATGTTTGAAGCTGCTGCCCCATATTGGCTTAATAATGTGTGTTTTCCCATCAACATTAAAATGAAACTCCATGTCCTTGAGATGAAGAGAAACTTCCTCAAATGAATGAAGCCACTTCATACCCAAGACTAAGTCTATATCCCCCATATTCACCACATAATAATTAGCCTTGAACTCATAGTTGTTCAAGCACAATGGGAGGTCTCTAATCATATGCTCACACCTAAGAGTGTGACCATCAGCTACCTTAACTCTAATGCCCTCAAAATCCTTAGTAGTGAGTCCACGCTTCTCCACAAATTTGGCATCTATAAAATTATGTGTGGCTCTGGTATCAAGAAGGGTGATGACCCTCTGTCCTGCCAAAACTCCACAGAGTCTGAATGATTCATCCAATTGGATGCTAGATAGGCATGCCTCCTATATGTGAAGCTCTAAATCTACCTCTACCTTAGGCTCTGAAGCCTCTACCTCCTCAGAACCATCTTGCTATTTGGAATCCTCTGAATCTGAATCTTCATAATACGCCCACATCACATGATTTGCCTTGCCCTTAGGCCTTAAAGGACAATCATGATTAGCATCATAGGGACCTTTGCAGTAGAAGCAAAGCTTCTTCCTATGTAGATCGTTAATAGCCTCTCGATCTAAAGGTGGTGTTGCTAGATTTGCCTTTGAATCATTCTTAACACCTGATTTATCTATGTTAAAATCTGGTCTCTCTCTATTATTATTGAAGCACTTATGGTCCCTAGATGAATAAGTACCTCCTGAGTTAGATTTACTAGATGGGGTTGCCATCTCTATGCTACACACCTTCTTCATAGCTATCTATAATGAACGAGGATCAAAGGCTTTGATCCAACCTCTCAATGGTTCTGCCAATCCGTCCATGAAGAGAACTACCAATCTACGCTCTAAAATATTTGGCACCATGACTGCCAACTAGTGAAACTCACCAATGAAGGACTCTAAATTGCTTGTTTATTTCAACTATGCCATATCTCAAAAATAAACCTCAAGATCTTTCCTATCAAACTGCTCAACCAACCTATCCATGAAGTCCTGGTACTCTATCACCTGGTTATGCTGAAGTGTTACCATACCATGGTACCACCAATCATGTGCTACTCCATCCAAGTGCAAAGTGGTGTATTTGATGGCCTCTATCTCTATCATTGGCCTTAATGCCAAAAAGGTGTCAATCTTATGAACCCAAGCTTGAGCTATCATCTTGCCACTGCCATCAAAAGTAGTCAAAGAAAGCTTGCCAGTAGCCTTCTTCAGCTCACTGAGTTGACCTCTAGGCCTCCTGTCTTGTCTAACCAATCTGTAGTGCTCTCTCCTCTGATTAACAAAATGATCAAAGGACATCTTCTCTTGAACCTGAGGAGCTAATAAGTCCCACTCATCATTTGCAGCTATGAGAACATCTACAAATAGGGAATCTCCTTCCTCCTCCTCTGCTGGAACCTCTAGTTCCTCCTAAACAAATGTAAGACATGTAGGACTTTCAGTTATTCTAGAAGGGGTCTGTTGTGGTCTATAATTAATAGTAGCATTCCTATTATCTCCTTGTTCCCCATTTTGTCTAATAGGTGGGTTCATCCTCTCTACCATAGTAGTGAGTCCCTGTATTTCCTAATTCATCTGTTGCTAGCCTGTCATCATAACACTGTAGAATTCTCTGGTGCCCTGATCATCATCATACCTATGGCCCCTGGGTGGCCTGCCCTCATGTCTGTCACTCATGATGATCATCTGTTGTCCTATAACTTGAGTGCCCTTAAACAAAGCTCTACTGCATGTGAAAAACCTATGTGGTCCCAACTCTTGTGGTTGCATAAGATTGTCAAACCCTCAAGATGGCAGGAATTTAGCTTTGATGCCACTGTAATATTCCCTATCCAATAGGGAATCTAGAAAGACAAAAGCTTTGATACCACTGTAATATCCCTTGTCTAATAGGGAATATAGCAAGACAAAAGCTCTAATACCACTATAATATCCCCTGTCCAATAAGGAATATAGCAAGACAAAAGATCTGATACCACTGTAATATCCCCAACCAATAGGGAATATAAAAAGACAAAAAGCTCTGAACAAAGATACAATTTTGCAAAATAAATTCCAATAAACAAATAAACCACAGTAAATCTATTAACTGACAAATCACTAATCTTATTATTCATCCAGATGATTACAATAGATATCCTCTGTCATGCATATAAAATAATATTCAAATATGGTCTTAAAAACTTGAGTATTCCACAAATTGGGAATAAAACCTAAATCTAGTATGTCTCAGCCTGCTCTGTCAAAAACATAGTCGCTGATGTTCATTATACTACCATCATTAGTCGATTAGGGTCCTTAACTTACTGACATCGGTGATAGGTTGGCTGATGTCAGTCTCTGTGGATCTCTGGCTACTGATGTCGATCTCTATGTGAATCTGTATGGAGCTATATGGACTTTGTATGGCTGCCAATAAAGCACACCCTATTTGTTGGACCCCTGATCTCAAGATATATGGCTCTAATATAGAAGATCTCTATCTGTATAATTTATTGGATAAAAACTTATGAAATAAATACCTAAATTACTGTGATAACTTCTATGTGAAGTTATCTCTCAAAATACCTAAAATACTGTGATAACTTCTATATGAAGCTATCCCTCAAACTTGTAAACCCTGTGATAAGCTCTGTATGAAGTTATCTCTCAATTTGGCAATAAATTGGATGATCTCTTACAACCTCTGAATCACACACACTGAAGAGTTGACGTTCTCCAATGCAAATGGAATCTTGGAACCCTTGGCTCAGTCTTCACAGAAGAATTCTTAGAAATAATCAATATCAATAATCTCATAAATCCAACTCTCTCCCATGAGAAACCCTTATACCCTCAAAATGATATGCTTACCCTAATTAGGGTTTCTTAAATTATAATTAGGGTTGCATAATTAAAATATGCTAAATAATTCATATTTAATTAAATCAATCAAATATTAATATCTCCCTTAATACATGTCCGATCGAGCCCAAATGAAAGCCAACTAGAAAAATTCTGCTAAACGAAGCCAATCCAATCTCCATCAAGACCCTCTAACCATTCTATTAGCCTATGAGGGTCACATAATAGGCTAACCATCAACTCTGAACATGTCAACTAAAAAGGGGACGTGACATACAACTAGACTACAATGTATTTTCACATATATTTTTTCCCCATATAATTACTTTATTTCATTTTGCATCATCTTATTATCTCTACATAGATCACCATAGACCATTGATCTTTAGATTATTTAAATCCAAAACTATGGCTTAAATCTAACATCTATGCACCTATCATTTGACATCCACATGACCACCAATGGTGTTTACATGATCATAAATTTAAGCTCTAATGGATAATTATTATGGCTTAAATTTGACATATGTATGACCATCATTTGACATTTGCATGACCTTCAATGACGTTCATGAGATCATCAAATTGAAGCACTAATGGATAATTTTGGTGGTTTAAATTTGACATCCATGCACCTATCATTTGACATATATATGATCATCAATGAAGTTAGCATGATCATCAAATTGAAGCCCCAATGGATAATTGTTTATTTTTGATTTAACATCTATGCAACCATTAATGACATTTGTGCAACTATCATATTGCTTGTTCAATTGTAAAGGATTGCATCTTGAGATAGAAAAAGCAGGAAAGGACCAAATTTGTAGGAGATGTTCATGGTGTCTAGAATATTGATTCTATATGGTCCTTTGACCATGAGATGCTTTCTAAGCAAACATATTAAATGTATAAGTAAATTTATTATTCTATTTTTACATGATGCCCTAATAACGGTCTGGTTGATTTAGACTTATGATATGAGATTTTACTTGGTCACTACAAGCTTGAGACTTGGCATATCCACACTTGTCCTGAGTCCATTTAAATATTAAAAATTGATAATACACCATCAAATAATCTTTCTCCATGTTAATAGGCACCATTAAATTGTAATCCACAAGATTATTTGTTATTGGCTCAATTTAACATAGTAAAAAATTAAGTCATAGCTCAATACATAAAGCACTTAGTATAAAAGGACTTAGCCTAAGTTTTGGGGCATTGGTAAATACAATGTAGACTTTATGACTTTGATATTAGTTTACAACAAAGGGATCAAGCATTACCTAGACCACATAAATAGATAAAAAGGGACCAAGGGCCACAAGAAATAAAAAGGACCAAACATGAAGTTTAGACTAAGGTTTGGTCATATTAATAAATATGACCAAACCTTAATAAAAATTATAAATAAATCTATATCATATTAAAATCATTCCTACTTAAATTTATCCTACTAATTTGAATCTAAATAAAAGGACCTAAGGTAGGGTAATTGGTATAAAATACCTTAAAGTGCTCAAACATGAATCCAACTTAGCTTTTGATAGACCAAAGGCTAGTAAAGAGGAAATTAACAAGGCATTTGACCTCTAATGTAAACTTGAAAATAGGAAGTGGGATGAAAAACTATGAATTCATACTTGACAAGGGCTCAATTGCTTCAGTGAAATTTTGGGCACTAACAAGACATCTAATTACATCATAAAGAAGGAACATATATAGAAAAAAAATTATTCAACTAGTACACACATAGATACAAGTAATGGCATAACAATAAAGGAAAAGGACTATATATATATATATATATATATATATATATATATATATATATATATATATATATATATATATATATATATATATATATATATATAATCATAAATTATAAAGCTAAATACCATGGTATGAGGAAAATTCATCAAAGGTATCTCAAAAAAATATTTTTTTAAATCTAGCATAACTAGAGCACTGCATCCCAAACAAGTGATTCAAATTGTTAGTTAATTAAAAACTCTCATTATTTACCAATTTTAGATACTCATAACAATTTTATCAATTTCCATCATTTTACATGAAATTAGATTATTTGATTAAAAATAGGTTTAATATTGATTTAAAATATCAATTAAATGAATATAAATAGATAAAATATAAACCAAGTTAATAATAAAGTTCACCCTTTTAGGGGCTATGTCTCTAGGTTCAAAAAGCACTCAAACCAATCTATTAAATGGTATAAAATAAATTTTACGTAAATTATTTTCCCCATAATATGAATTTAGTTTGCAAAAATAATCTCTACTCTACCTTTAGGAAGTCTCTTCAATAATATTTAGTATGGGAATTTCTCTTTCCTACATAAAAAGATGTTTACTTGTTTCTTACATACTCTGCTTTAAAGGAAAAAAAACAAGTTTTCTTCTCTCCTTGTATATGTTTTTTAAATGCAACAATGAACCTTTTTTAATGCTTCCAAGCCCTTATTTCATGCGTTTAATTACTATCTATTTACCCAATATGTTTGGATTCTTTCCATTGTCTTATTTTTTAGGCTTGGATAAAGCTTCCATGTGTTTTGGGTGGGATTCAATCCCATATTAAGATGATTTCTTAATAATAATGTTTTAATAAAATTTTACACACCATATGAATTGTTATTAAGACCAATCTTTTCTTGAAACTCATATCATATCTTAGGGACTAATTTTTCCATGTGTCAAAATACCATTAGTACACATGTCAAGCCCATATTGGGTAACTAATACACATCTAGTCACCATGTTAACATCATCATTGTACCTTATTTACTTCAATAGGTCATGAATTTTACATAAAAATTCCATTTTATCCTATTCAAAATGTGTTGGATTTGTCTCAGTGAGTTCTTTGATGTTGGGATGTTTCCTATAGGGTTGCAGACTATTTGATCAGATTGGTGTGGGGATCCTCCTAGATCACTCCTCCCCACTAAAACATTTTTATACCAAAAAAATTTTGGTTTTATTCTAAAAATAAGTGAGGTCACATCTCTCTCACTTTTATAGTTTCCATCCACCTTATCTTTATTAGATTTATTCCTTTTAGGCCAACTTATAAGTAATCAACATCTTCTCTTCATGATGTCCTTACCTTTCTATCAAGAAAAATTTATTCATATAACTCATTGGAATATTCAATATCAAAATAATCTATAGAGGGTGTATACAAGGTAAAATGAAGTTGATCTACAAATCAAACCTAGTTCAGAGAAGATAAATAAATTTATCCCTTAGTCATATTGGTACATTTAGAAAATCAGGGTCATGATAGATATGAATCTACTAGACCTAACTAAGGGGTCTCTTACCACACAATATCATTAGGTAGGGTTCCAAATCCTCTAGTTTATCAAAACCACATAATAAACCTAGCTAGGCCCTATGTATTTTAACAAATTAAATGACAAAGTAAAGTAAATCTAATCTAGTGCTCACCAAAACTTGTGGCACAAATGGGGCATAATAAACATAAAAGGAAACATGCAAAGAATAAATATACTTAAGTCAATGTATAAGTAATAATAATGCATGGAGAGAGAAATACATTCATAATCCATTACTTATGCTATTTATATATACAAAAATAGAGTAAGAGTTAGGAATTCTTACCTTGAAGATGAACCCATCAAGGCTTAATCTCTCCTTTATCCAATGGTGTTTTGTAAGATGTTGTTGTGGTTCATAAGGATAAAAAAATATAGGTCAGATCTAGGATACAATACTTCTCATATGCATTCAAGACATTTACACAAGACAATATTCTTCTATACAAGTGTAAATCCTAAGCAATGACTCCTCAAGTATAATGGTGGAAGAAAATATTGTAAAAAATTGTAAATGAGTAATTATGTTTATCTCTCTCTATGAAATGGGGTTAAGGATGTGTTTATATAAATAGATCTAAGCCTAAACCCTTTCATAGTTTTAGCTAAGATAGTTAGCCCAGTTGACCCATTATTTAAATAAATAAAGTAATTAGGTCCCAAACTAAGTCATCTGGGTTAACTTAGTCCCATAACATGCTTAATTCCTTAAATAGGATTAGCCCATTTGGCTTTGTTCAAAGGATGGTAAAAAGACATTTTAGCTTAATTAGGGGATATTTAAGGTGTTAAATTTCTTAGAAGAGAGTGTAAGGGAGGTTTCAAAGCTTATGGAAATGTATAGGAGAGACTTGTGTTGGTTTTAATCAGTTTTTTAGGAAAAACAATCTTGAGAAACACCAATGGTCTGCCCACCTCTTTCTCAGTGCACCTTTTAAGACATGCACTCAAAGAGATTGAGACGCAATGAGTTATTTCAAGAGATGAAGATCATTAATTTATAAAGTTTAAAAATGTTATATATATATATATATATATATATATATATTCCCCACTCAAATCTCATCATATGTCACATAGTTGTAATATGGTATGGTGTTTTGGTAAAAGAACATAACAACACACAACACTGAGCTAATTAAATTATAATATTTTAAATTAAAAAATAATTAAATGAAATGAAATTTATTAGGAGGAATTTTTTAATTTCCCTAATCCTCCTTGAGCTTTCACCATTTCATAGGGCTCATTGAGAGCTTTATGATAGTATGTAAAACTTGAGAAATATAGCTCATATGCTCTCGATGTAGCTAGTCAAATATCAGGTCAAAAAATGGTCAAATATGGTAAAAATAGAAACATTGATGGTCTTAGAATGTTTTAAAACCATTTACATGGGTTATAACTCATTAAGGGATTTTTGATGCATTTTTTGGTTTGAAAAATGAATTTCATATGTGCAAGTTATAGCCAATCAAAATTGCGATCAAACCATATAAAAATGATGACATGAAAATAAAGTGATGAGGCAATATGGTAACATGACACAATAAGTAAAATAATTCACATAACACTAATGTGGAAGGATAAAAATGTGGCCAAACATAAAGTAATTCTTAATTTTATTTAAAAACTAAAGAAATGACTTTATATAATTCCACGTAGTAGGTAATCATAGCCATGGGAAAGTTGTCTATTTAAAAATTAAAAATAAATGCATGGAAAATGGGGTGAGTGTCATCCCACAAAAAAGGTGTTAAAATGGGTCTAATTCTCATACCTTTATTTTAAGACTTTTGATAAAGCCACCCACTACCAAATGTGGGATAAAATAAAACCAACCTAAGCCATAGGCTATGCCAACTAAAAGGATTCAAAATTCAACCCATTTTCACAAAATGATAAGCCTTGATCACTACATCACAAGTGACAAACAAGTATATAAAGGCACGGATAGTGTTTTATTGAGCATTAGAAATTTGGTTGTGTTTTTATTTCACACAAATTAGTTTATAGAAAATATCCAATTAGGCCAACTTAAGAGAATTTACAAATCTTGGAGTCTTATAAAGATTTGTTTAGAACTTAGAGATGATTCTAAGGGTATAATTTGTTTCTAATTTGGATTTTATTTGATATAATTTTTAAATCCATTTATGATGCTTTTGATGGAGAACTGAAGGAGATGACTATGCACATACTTCAGGAAGGTGGAGGATAGTTTGTTGATCTTTTTCAAAGTCCTTCATGTTGTTCCCAATATTTGTCACTCATTTCTGGGGACAACATATGAAATTTTTTGGTCCTGCAGACCAAAATTCTCTCTTCCCCTCTCAAAAGATGTTATGAGTATTCAAATTCTTCAATTATTTGAGTCTTCTCAGCTAGAGAACTCGCAGGTTCAATAAACAGGCTTTCTCAGAAAGAAGTTCCAATACTTAGGCATTTTCAAGGCTGGTTCAATGCCAAGGTTCAATCAAAATACTTAGTGGTGAGATTTAAACAAATGGAATGAACCATTGAACCCCACTTCAAAGGTTCAAAGGTTCAACAAGTTTAAAGGTTCAAAAAAGAGTTAAGCACTCAACGAGTTCAAAGAGGTTCAACCACTTCAAAGAGTTCAACAAGTTCAAAGACTTTGGCATGTTCTAAAGTTCAATAAGTTTGGCAAATTGAAAGAAAAGAAGGCTTAGAAGAGTGAATGTTGAACTATTGAACCTTGAACCAAAATGGTTCAATGAGTTCAAAGGTTCAACTAGTTCAATAAGATCAAAAGACTTAAAGAAAGAAGACTTATGAGAACAAAAGATTGAACTGTTAAACCATTGAACCTTGAACCATTAAAATTTAAACCAAAAGAGTTCAAAGTTCAAATGTTCAACGAGTTCAACAAAAAAGAAAAGGATCTAGAAACTTCGAAGGACCAAAAGATTCAGAGAAAGTGAATGAACTGTTGAACTTTGAACCAAAATGGTTCAGAGTTCAAAGGTTCAGAGGTTTAAGGGAGCTTCAAGTGAAGTAAGGAAGTGGAAGATTCCATAGACAAGTTCAAAGAGATGTTTCAACCAAAGAGGAAAGGAAGCAATTGAACCAAAGGAAGTGATTGAACCAAAAAAGTGATTGAACCAAAGCGCTGATAAGACTGCCTGAACCATTGAACTGATTCACTCCAAAGGTTTAAAGGTTCAAGGTTCAAAGTGGTTCAATCAACCAAGTAGCCAATGACATCCTCATAGATGTCAAATTCAAGGTAATAAAATGCTTGTTTATTTTCAAATATGGCATGGAACTTAAAGAACAAAACTCAGCGAACAACTGAAGAAAGAAGTTGAAAGAGCCTGCTGAAGGTAAGAAGATGGCTCGAGAGCTCAAATTGCAAACAAGAAAGAGGGAAAGCTATAGAGAAAGACCAAAAATATCTACACAAGAGTTATTTCTAGTTGGTGAAATAGTCCACTAGGTGGACATAAGAGAGAGTGAGCAGTCAAGGATGTGGCCTATTTTTCTCCATCGAGTAAAGGTAATGTGGATAGTTGCACAAATATCAAGAAGAGGACCAGGCGGGCTATACTTTGGAGGAGACATTTGAGATGAATGGACATGCCACAGTTAAGGCTAATGCCCTATTCCAGCATGGCCCCTTGACAAAAATGGAAATGCATTCAAGGCATTAAATGCAGCATGGGCCATTTCATGAAAGAAAGTGCCAAGTCTTTTTTGGCTGCTATATATTGTAATCTCTTATTTTGATCAAAGGAGATCTTTTTATTATCAGAAGCAAAACTCTACCCAAAATGAAAGGCATTACTAAGACTTTGAGCTCATATTGTTAATCATATTTCATTATTTGAATGAGAAAGCAAGTGACCTATCATACTTTGTGCTGGAATATCTTGTGTTGTTGAGGAAATTGTTCTTATGTCTATTTCTTCATTGCATTCTTGTCCATTTAATTAAATAAGTATAACTAGTGGAAGTAATCAGGAAGGTGTCTTGAAGCCAACTGTGGAGAGACTTTGTGCTACCATAATTGTCTTTAGTGTGTTTGTTTTATGTTCATCTTTAAAGGATATTGGGGTGACTTTGTGCCCCCATTGTCCTTCATATTTCCTCTTTGGTAGTTGAGGTGGAGACTTTGTGCTACACCTCATTCTATTGGTTATTGTGCCCTATTACTTTTACTACCAGAAAGAATTCTTTTTATTTACTATAGACCACTTCTAAAAGAAGAGAAGTGCCTTCTATCATTTCACCAAGATTTCTCCTTTGATCTGTGAACATCATCTCTAAAAAATGAGAGATGGATGGTGTTGTCCTACCCTTGAGTGTTATTTTTTGCATATAAATAGTATATAGCACCTCATATTGATAGGGAACCTCCCCTTGATGAGAGGAGAGATTTGTCCCCTTTTGATGTGATAAACCTACACATTTGGCTGACCAATCTCCCTATGTTGTAGTTGAAACAACCTATTTTCCCCATCAGTTAGCTAGTGACAAAATATTCACCCAACCATTTTTGGCAACTCTACTGGGGACATAACCATTTTGAAAAATTTGAAGCCTCAAGCTTCAGATTGAAGCATCACCTATGTCTTATCCATTATCATTATAGCCTTATCCATTTCCATTATATAATCTAGTCTAAAAAACTAGAGCTACTAGGGAAGAATGCACAGTTTGAAGCATTAAGCTTCAAATTGAAGCAGTGCCAGTTCTTTTCCATTTTTACTCTATAATCTAGAAAATCCATGGTATACGTAAAGATAGAGATCTAAAGGTATTATTGACCCTATATTCAAATTTGTACAACAAAGTTATTTTGGTATGTTTCCTTCTCCATCTCACCTTCAACAAACCAGAAGCTTTCCTCCTACCAAAATTAGGTCTCCATTACCAAGTAAAGCATCCATTTCTACTGTTAGTAGATCTTTGTCAATACATACCCCTCATAAATTTGTTATCCCTTCCTTCAGTAGTCAAATCATGGTAGTTCAAGGACCTTGGGGTAACTCTTTTGGTCCACTCAATCTAACTCCACCTCTACATGAGCTACCTCACAATTCAAGAAATAATTTCCCTAAATTCTTTGGTGATGGGAGAGTTCATCCTGATGAACATATTGCAGCCTTTAGCATAGCCTGTGGTGTGATAGGCATGGAGTATGAGGATGTAGTAGTCAAGATATTTGTGAAAATATTGCAAGGCACTACTACAGACTAGTTCTATCATTTACAGGTCCATACTATGACTAACTAGAATACTCTCAAAGCCAAATTTGAAGCCAAGTTCAAGCCTGTAGAAGATGTGCATGCCTTGCTGGCCTAGCTCACATAGATGAAGAAGGAGCCTCATGATCCTATGAGGTATTTCATAGCTAAGTCTGACAAGATGAGGAATTAGATTTCCATAATTACTTAGCCAATAACTGAGAATCTCACATGCTTCTTCATCAATTCATAGATGCCTAAAGTGAGTTTCTTATTGAGATGGGTTGGTCACATTGACCTTACTGTAGCACAAGATTTGGCTACTGAGGTGGAAGATGATCTCATCTTGGTGGGGAAGATAAGGAGAGATCCTAATAGAGGTAAATCTTCTTCATCCTATAAATATCTATCTATAGGGACCACTGATCCTATGGTGTAGAAGCTAGCAAATGAGTTGTTAGCTCTCAAAAAGTAAATGGTGCAAGGAATGTCTGCTCCTCTTACATACCAAGATATACCAAGGAGGACTTTTCTGAATCATTCATATCAAGGCAATGATACCAAAATTCAAGGATAGCTAAATCATCTTCCTCCCCCACAAGGGAAACTTGCCATTGAAGCTCTTCCAACTAATTTAGTAGTTGGATATCTTGAAACAGAATCTAATTTATCCTTCCATCCTAAGTTTAACCTAAAAGATGATGTTAATCTCTTCACAGAGGGAGAAGAAGAATTAACTAGTGACTCCAACATCAATTTATTGAATTACCAGGATGAACCCAGAAGTAAAGGTGAAGTAGTTTATGGATCATTCACTATATTCATCTAGTCCTAAAACTAGTCAGCCCAACAAGCTGATAAGAAAAAAATAGAGGAGCATTCTCAACTAGTAATTTCAATTACTAAGTGGGGAACCACTCTGCCTTTTCAATAAAAGGACCCAATGATCACTAAAAAGGTAAGTACATCAAGAATTCCTTCATCTTCAACTTCAAATTCATAGACTAGTACCACCCCTCCAAAAAACTAGAAGGATGAATTGCCTTCCCCTGTTCTTAATTCATTTCAGACATTTGACATAATTGACCGTGTCAAGAAAACCAAAATTTAAATGTCTGAATTTGAATTCCTATAATCCAACCCTGAGTGGTTGAATAATTTGGTTCAATATGTAAAGAATAAAAACATCCATGTAGGACTAGCTATTCCAAAGGTGACTCCCACATCCACCCAAAATAGCCTTGTCATTAATCCTACTGCTCCTGAGAAGACAAAACCATTTTATGTCTTTTTTTTAAAATTAGACATCAGTTAAACAATTGTAAAATAGACTCAGGTGCATCTGATAATGTCATGCCCACCAAATTAACTAAATCCCTTGGTCTCACACTGACCAATAAATTTGGGAGATGTTTCTCCATGGAGAACAAATAAGTGCCACTGCTAGGACAAATCAAGGATGCCTAATTCACATTTGCAGCATTCCCAGATAAGAGAATTAAGATGATAGTCCTGGTGGATGATGTCCCACACTCATACAGAATTATTATTGGGTGAAATTTATACAAGGATGTTGGTGGATAAATAAGCATGGACCTATCTAAAGCGAGGATCCCAGTCAAAGGCATCATGCAGAGATTGCTCCCTAAGAAGGAAGAAAAATATGTTGTCACTCAAACATCAGTGTCTAAAGCTCAAATTTTATTTGAGTCTTCAAGCATTAGTAATTACTTATTGACTATAGAGGATGTTCTTATCTGAGCTAATGAAACTTTTAAAAATGACAATCTAAAAATTGGTTCAGATAGAACAACAGAAGGGTTTGTAGAATGCAATACAAGTGCAAAAGAATCCTCCCCTCCAATTAAAAAGAAGTTTGATGAAAGCATAGTTCTTGATGACATATGGATACTAGAATTTGATGGCAGTTATTCTTCTATCAGATCTAGAACCAAGATTACTCTAATATCTCCTCAAGGAGATATTTTTCCTTATTCATACAAGTAGTTTAGCAACAACAACACTATTGAATATGAATCACTGCTACTTGGATTAAAGGCTGCTCAAGACAAGGGCATCAAACTGCTTCATGCCAAAGGAGATGCTGAGCTGGTGGTTTGTCAGGTTAGAAACCTGTACCAAACCAAAAATAAGAGATTGCACCATTATCACAATCTAGTTTGAGATCAAATTGAAAGCTTTGATGCTTTTAGTATCTTTGTAGTACCCAGAGATTTCAATGACCAAGCTGATGCATTTGCTATTTTGGTGACTCTCTTAATTCCTCACCAATATTTTAAGGGAGATAGGTACACTATCAAACTAATCTTTTGACCAAGTGTGCTTGACAATGCCAATCATTGTCAAGTGTTCAATGGCAAAAACCAAATCATCACCTTTTTGGAACAAAAAGATAGCTTTGAACAGCTTCACTTTGAATGCAGTGAGCCTCAAAAACTTGAATCATCCCCTGAAACAAGTTTAGGCATAGGTGAAGAATTCTTGCAACTCAAAGGGAATAAAATCCCAAAAGGACTAGTTTTTCTTGAGAAGTTATTTGATAAGCATGACAGGTTCATCAAGCAATAATAAGTGGATTCAAGCTCCTCCCAGAAGTTTGACCAAATAGGTTTAGGTACCAAATAAAATCCCAAGATGGTGAACATTGGGAAGTGTTCCACTCCTGAGGAGAAGCTCAAATTTACTACCCTACTTCACCATTACATGGATGTTTTGGTGTACTGTTATGATGATCTAAAGTTGCTCAGGCCTAAAGAAATTTTCCATGAAATTCCTCTCAAGAGTGATTCGATGCCTTACAAGTAGAAATCCAAGAAGTATAATCCAAAGATATCAGGTACTATTCTGGCTAAAATATAGAAAATTTTGAATGCTAGAATAATTTTCCCAATCCATCATTCCACATGGATTGTAAATATAGTTCCTATGAGGAAAAAGAATGGAAAAATTCACCTTTGCATAGATTTTAGGAATTTGAATCAATCATTCTTAAAATAAAATTAACCTCTACCCATCATGGATCAAGTCCTTCAAACGGTGACTAGTTCAGAGATGTTATCAATGCTAGATGGCTTCTTAGGTTACAATCAAGTGGAAGTTGGTGAAGCAGACTAACATAAGACTACCTTCACCATGCCTTGGGGCACCTTTACGTATCGAAGAATGCCATTTGGATTGATAAATACTGGCACCACTTTTTAGAGAGAAATGGACCTTACTTTCAAAGATGAAATTGGTAAGTTCATTGTGGTATACCTTGATGATCTAAAAATCTTTTCCAAGCATCATCCTTATCATGTGCACCATTTGCAACAAGTGTTAGAACGATGTCACCAGAATGGCATTTATCTAAATCCCAAGAAGTTTATTTTTGAGGTAACATAAGGGAAACTCCTCAGACACATTATATCCTATGAAAGCATAAATATTAACTCAGAAAGAGTCAAATCCATCCAGGATCTTACTCTGCCTACAAGTAAGACTGTAGTTCACTCTTTCCTCAAAAAAGTGAATTTTTTATGAAGGTTCATTCCTAAGTTCACCGAGAAGACTCACCACATTGTGGACATGATGAAGGGAAAGGCAACTTTTAGCTAGACTGAAGAAGGAGAATTGGCATTTTGAGACATCAACATAGCTATTACCCATGCCCCAATTCTAGTTTGTCTAGATTATACCAAAGATTTCACAATGTACATTTATGCTTATGAGCACACACTTTCAGCAATTCTAGTTCAACTGAAAAAATAAGGTATGGAATCTCCCATATCCTTCATGAGCTATCCTCTCAAAGATCATGAAATGAAATATTCAAATCTAGAGAAGCATGCTTATGCCGTGGTAAAGGTGGTAAAGCACTTCCATTTTTACATCCTAAATTCACACATTATTACCTTGGTTCCTGATACCATAGTCAAATCCATATTAACTCAGTAAGAGTTTGGAACTAAAAGGGGCAATAGGATTGCTAAAATCCAAGAGTTTGATCTTATTATAAAACCAACAAAGCTTGTGTAGGGAAGGGGTCTCTGCCAATTGATTGCTAATAATATACCAAAAGAAATAGGGCATGAAGAAGCAAAAATTGAAGACAAGCCAATAGTCTTCCTTGTCTCCACCACGATTGAGTGGTATTCAAGTATTGCTAATTTCCTTACTTATGGTGAGTGTCCTACTCACCTATCATGTAAAGGAAAGAGGACTATCAGGTTGAAAGCTACCAAATTTGTCCTGTGGAACAATAGGTTGTATAAGAGGAACCTTGATGGGGTATTCCTTCATTTCATGGATAAAGTGCAACAGAACAAACTTCTAGAATCATTCCACAATTTAGCTTGTAAAGGACATTTTTAGGTCCCTATAACTACCCATAAGATTCTATGAGAGAAGTATTATTGGCCTACTCTATTTCAAGATGCCTACAAATGGGTACGAAGATGTGAACTATGCCAACAATTTGTTGGAAGACCTAAGTTAACTACTTTACCTCTTAAGCCAGTGGTGATAGAAGAGCCATTTCAGCAATGGGGAATTGATTTCATAGGTGTTGTGAACCTATCTTCAAGTGTTGGAAATGATTATGTCCTCACAGCCACATATTACTTCAGCAAATGGGTGGAAGCTATTCTCGCCAAGCATGTTACTTTAGAAGTAGTATGTAATTTCCTTAAAGAAAACATCATTTCTAGGTTTGGGGTCCCAACCAAGATTATGACAGACAATGCAACCTATTTCTCTTCCCATGAGATTACTCATTTCTATTTTTATTATGGGATTACCCTCTTCCACTCTTCTGATTATTTTCTACAAAGAAATGGCCAAGTAGAGTTGAGCAACAAAAACTTGGTGACCATCATCAAGAAGCTGGTTGATGACAATTAAAGAACCTGGCATAAATCATTATTTGATGCTTTATAGGTAGACAAAATTACACCCAAAAGGGTAATAGGTATGTCACCTTTCTAACTTCTATATGGTCTCAATGCAGAGATACCAATCACCCTAGAATTGTTAGTAGTAAAATTAGCAAAGGTAGTCGAAGATCAGACATATGAAAGCTCCATCAAAAAAAGGATTATGTGCTTGACTAAGCTATATGAGCAGTGAACTATGGTGGTGGACCTAATTTTTGTGCATCAAAGTTTGGTGAAGAATCTCTTTGACTAGAAAGCAAAAACCCATGATTTTCATATTGGTGATCAAGTTTATTATGGGATAAGAGAAGAGAACTAAAGGGAATGAATGGGAAATTTGATTCCCTATGGAGAGGCCCATTTGCTATTCATTAGCTCAATGGTGAAAATAGTTTCTTATTGAATTATCAAGATGGCACACCCTTTTCACTACCTCATAATGGGCGGCATCTGAAGCACTTCAATCCTTGAAGTATCAGGTGACATCAGTTGTACATATGTATATTTATATAGTCTTTAGTTCTATTTTGTGTTGTTTATTTTCATTTCTTTTTGGCACCTTTAATTTTGGATAGCATGAATCCATAGCCCAATGGCATACATAAATTCACTAGACATTTTGGTTTCTACTCCCCCCAGTTATTTCAAAATTTTGATTGAATGAAGTTCTCCAACTGGAGCTAGCTGTTGTTCCCAAAATCTGTCACTCATTTTTGGGGACAACATATGAAATATTTTGGTCCTATAGACCAAAATTATATCTTCCCCTCTCAAAAGATATTCTAAGTATTCAAATTCTTCAATTATTTGAGTCTTCTTAGCTAGAGAACTCACAGGTTCAATAGACAGGCTTTCTCAGAAAGAAGTTCAAACACTTAGGCATTTTCAAGGTTGGTTGAATTTCGAGGTTCAATAAAAAGACTTAGCGATGGGATTCAAACAAATGGAATGAATCATTGAACCCCACTTCAAAGGTTCAAAGGTTCAATGAGTTCAAAGGTTCAAAAAAGAGTTAAGCACTCAATGAGTTCAAAGAGGTTCAACTGCTTTGAAGAGTTCAATGAGTTCAAAGATTTCGACAAATTCTAAAGTTCAATAAGTTTGGTGGACATAATGAAAATAAGTCTTTGAATAATTAAGGTTGAACCATTGAACCTTGAACCAAAATTGTTTAATGAGTTTAAAGGTTCAACGAGTTCAATAAGATCAAAAGACTTAAAGAAAGAAGACTTCAAAGAATAAAAGATTGAACCATTGAACTATTGAACCTTGAACCAAAATGGTTCAAAGGTTCAAGGTTCAACAAGTTCAATAAAGTTTGAGAGACTTAGAATAACAAAAGATTTGAAGAGCAAAGAATGAACCATTGAATCATTGAACCTTAAACCAAAAGAGTTAGAGTTTCAAAGGTTTAACGAGTTCAACAAAAAAGAAAAGGATCCAAAAACTTTGAAAGACCAAAAAATTTAGAGAAAGAGAAGGAACCATTGAAATTTGAACCAAAATGGTTAAAAGTTCAAAGGTTTAGAGGTTCAAGGAAGCTTTGAGTGAAGAAAGGAAGTGGAAGATTACAGAGACAAGTTTGAAGAGATGGTTCAATCAAAGAGGAAAGGAAGCGATTGAACCAAAGGAAGTGATTGAACCGAAGAAGCAATTAAACCAAGGAGCTGATAGGACTGCTTAAACCATTGAACCAATGCACTCCAAAGGTTCAAAGGTTCAAGGTTCAAAATAGTTCAATCGACCAAGTGACCAATGATGTCCCTGTGGATGTCAAATTTAAGGTAATAAAATGCCAGTTTCTTTTCAAATATGGCATGGAACTTGAAGAACAAAACTCAATGAATAGCTGAAGAAAGAAGCTAAAAGAGCCTGTTGAAGGTAAGAAGATGGCCTGAGAGCTCAAATTACAAACAAGAAAGAGGGAAAGCTATAGGGAAAGACCAAAACTATCTGTGCATGAGTTATTTCTAGTTGGTGAAATAGTCCACTAGGTGGACATTAGAGAGCATGAGTACTCAAGGACGTGGCCTATTTTTCTCCACAAGTAAAGGCAAAGTGGATAGCTATGTAAATATCAGGAAGAGGACCAGGTGGCCTATACATTGGAGGAGACATTTGAGATGAATGGACACACCATAGTTAAGGATAATGCTATGTTCCAACATGGCCTCTTGACAAAATTGGAAATGCATTCAAGGCATTAAATGCAGCATGGGCCATTCCATGAAACAAAGTTCCAAGTCTTTTTTGGCTACTATATATTGTAATCTCTTATTTTATGCAAAGGAGATCATTTTGTTATCAGAAGCAAAACTCTGCCCAAATTGAAAGGCATTACTGAGACTTTAAGCTCAGATTGTTAATCATATTTCATTATTTGAATGAGAAAGCAAGTGACCTTTCAGACTTTGTGTTGGAATAGCTTGTGTTGTTGAGGAAATTTTTCTTGTGTTTATTTCTTGAATGCATTCTTTTCCATTTAATTAAATAAGTAGAACTAGTGGGAGTAATCAAGAAGGTGTCCTGAAGCTAATTGTGGAGAGACTTTGTGTTGCCACAATTATCTTTAGTGTGTTTGTTTTTTGTTCCTATTTAAAGGATCTTGGGATGACTTTGTGCCCCATTGTCCTTTGTATTTCACTCTTTGGCAGTTGAGTTGGAGACTTTGTGCTACACCTCATTCTACTAGTTACTGCACCCTGTTACTTTCACTACCAAAAAGAATTATTACTATTTGTTGTAGACCACTTTTAAAAGAAGAGAAGTGCCTTATGTCATTTCACTAGGATTTCTCCTTTGATCTGTGAACATTATCTCTTAAATAAGAGATATGGATGGTGTTGTTCTACCCCTGAGTGTTATTTTTTGCATATATATATATATATATATATATATATATATATATATATATATATATATATATATATATATATATATATATATATATATATATAACACCTCATATTTATAGGTAACCTCCCATTTATGAGAGGAAAGATTTGTCCCCTTTTGATGTGATAAACCTACACATTTGGTGGACCAATCTCCCTATGCTGTGGTTGAAACAACCTATTTTGCCCATCAGTTAGCTGGTGATAAAATATTCACCCAACACTTCAAAAAGCTAAGAGCATATTATTGTAGGTTTTATATTTCAATTAATGGTTGTAATATTTAATTTATGTACTTTCAATATTTTTATTAGTGGAATGGTTCAAAAGAACCCAGAGATGTAGGAAATTTTCCAAACTCCATAATCAACTTCTTTGCATAGTATGTTGGTTATTTACGTTAACATTTCCAATTTATTTTTTTGAGTTTTATTTAGCATTTAAAAAATTTCTTATAAGGATACATTTATAAAATTTAATATTATGGGGTTGACCCATGTTTTTGGATCAAAAATAAAGGAAATAAATTATATAAACAAGTAATATATGCGTGCATTGACTTACCTTTATCTCTGAATGGTAGTTTATTGTGTTTGTATTTTTAATCATGGAGGGCATAGATATTACTTTGGATAAACCCTAAAGATACAAAATTTGAGGAAAGAAAAACCAATACAGGAAAGTCAAGATAGATGAAATGTGTAGGCATGATGTACTTGTAAATTTGGTAAGATAGGGTGATAAATGTTAAGTTAGGACTAAATGACCAAGCTAAAATTTAGAGTAAAGCAGGTAACCAAAAATCTAAGGCTACTAAATGACCAAAAAACTTGATGAAAAATCATACCTTAAGTAAGAAGGGTAACAAACCAAATCAAACTAAGGATACATGAATTAAATTATAACATCAATGCAAAATAAGTAACAATCCTTACTTAAATAAATATGGGCAATAAATGGTAAAACAACATTGATGAGTGAGAAGTAACAATCCAAAATTAATCATCAATAGAAAAAGGTGCATGAAAGGTAAAACAACATTGGTGAGTAATAATTAATAATACAAAGTCACTCGATAATAGGAAAAGTGTGAAAATAAAATTAACATTGTGAGTGAGAAGTAATAAGCCAAACTCACTCAATGATCGAAAAAGTAAGGAAAAATAGAAATGGATGCATTTTTATAAAAAAAGGAATGATAATGAATGTTTAATTTTTTTGTAAATTAAACCAAGGAAATTTTATAAATGTAAATCAATGGTGTAAATAAAATAATCCATAGTCACTGAACCATACTATTTTGTTCTAAAGATAGATAAAACCAAAACAAAGTAGTGCTAACATGTTTGAAGATGTGAAGAAGAGGGAATATATAAGTGGGGAAATAGATTTAGAAACAAACTTGAATATAAAGGAATGAATGAAATGGGTGGTGGGGGATATGTAGGAAAAATCAATTATAAAAACTCTTTGTTGAAGTCAAGACACTAAAATTAAGTTTATCAAAACAAGAGGACTTTTGAAATTAAGGACTTTGAATAACTTCTCCTAACCACACAAATATTGAGATATCAAATGAAGTATGAATATAATCCCATGAAGACTATATACATGGAAATTAAAATAGACCTACCTTCCCATAACATGTTCCCCATTCTTAAGGACCCCTTATAGATCCATCGATTTACTGTGAATATTGGCTACTTGTGTAAGAATGTAAGTAACTACTGAAAATTTGGCATCCCAAGATAAACGTCAACCCTTGTATCCAAAAATATTTCTACGACACTCACCCAAGAATATATATATGGTGATATTTTACATGGTAATGTCCTCATTAATATCATTTTTAAATATTTTAACATTACTAGGGGTGTCATGGTATGTGTAAAATCTGCTTATGGGCTCATCATATCATAGCTATTTTAAGGTATATTTGGTGATGTAATAGAGGTCATGATGGCACATATATGAGTAGAGAGTGTTAAAATTTATTGTAAGGTTTAAATAATGATATTAACCCTATGTTATAAGATTAAGGACTTTTAGCAGAAGTTAAGGTAGTTTGGAGGGTTTAAGGTTACTAATGCCCATGGTTTTAGGCCTGTTATAAGCCATTACTTGTGAGAAAGACCTTGATGATCCATGTGAAGGGTGTATAAACTATGTTTGGGTCCTAAGGTGATGCCTAGTAGTGTGTTTAAGTTAATTCTCCATGGTCTATTTGTTCAATCATGTCTCAAGCCTTGATTACCCCTTTTAAGACCCTCAAATCCATAACATTAGTCTATTTTCATTGAAAACCTTTGAAAGGGGGGATTGTTTTTATAGAAACTACATTATAAAGGTATTTAAAAGGTCCTATTCTTACCATATGGTCATGAATAGGTGTTTCATACCATAAAAGGTCTATTTTAAGGCTCATATTCACTCTCCACTCACCAAATGGGTCCCACACATGCGAAAAGTTTGCCTCTTCATCTTCCCCTACCATAAATTTGGTTTTTAAATGTATTTTAACTCATGGTTTCCCTCACTCTGTCATCCAATGGCATCCCATGTTTAGAAACATGAAAAAATGTAGGAAAAGAAGTTATTTGTAGGTGTTTTTATAGGTTGTATAGATATATACAGTTAGGTCCATATAGAAGAGGGTCAAATATTGTAGGTGGGTTCATGACAAATGTATCATAAGAGTTAAAAGTCTAGAAGATGAAAAAATAGACCAAAATTATTCCTCTCTCTCCATCAATCTCCTTTATAGCTTAGGATAACCCTTTAGCTTTGTAGATGCTATGAACACGAGAGATAAGATGAAGGTATAAAATTTTGGTTAGAGGAGAGGAACCGAGTTGGATTTAATTTTTTTGAATTTTTCTCTCTCTCTCTCTCTCTCTCTCTCTCTCTCTCTCTCTCTCTCTCTCTCTCTCTCTCTCTCTCTCTCTCTCTCTCTCTCTCTCCTTTATGAACAATCACTAACAAAGTAGGGCATTGACAGTGTCTTCTCCATTCAAGTAGGTTACTAATTCTCTACATTTTATCCTTTCTCAAGCATGACGATAGAAAAATGTAAGGTTATATATATTTTAAATAGTTTACACACATTCCCACACCATTATCCAACATCATCTCGCATGTATGACCCTAGGGAGATAAAAAATCCTCACTAGAATCAGTTTATAGGGTGACAACTATGGTTTCTTGATACCTTAATGGCCCTAATGGTTGAAGGTATATTGGAAAATATCCCATAAATTCCACACATCATCTTGAGATTATAAAAATTTCCCTCTCTACCTTCATGAGCTAAAAAATCCATATCATAAGGTTGACCTATAATCCTGATCAAGCACACAATAGATAGGTAGAATATAGAGGTCTGAGTCTTTCTTAGGAATCCTATAATCAACTTTAAGGTTAATATATAGGTATAAGATGATAAATATCCTCAACTAACTTCCATGTATTTATTTAGTGAATTGAGGACGTGTATGAAAATAATAAGACTCAAAATCTATTAGTGGAAAGATTTAAGATTATTTTGTCCACCCACAGGTTTATAAACATATAGGTGGACATTAGTGACTCTCAAAAACCCATTTAACATTGTGTAAATGTTTAAAAAGACATAATCCATGTATCTAAGTATGTAATTAGCCTTGAGTATCTACATAATGTCATTATCAGGATCATATTTGGGCTACTGTGCCTCAAGCTCCATATAAGACCATCAAGAAACATAAACTGACTCAATGAGAAGGCCTAAGGTTTGTCCTTTAGGAAATATTAGTTCTTATAAAATGAGATGGTTAGGAATGAACATTAAGACCTTTAGGGAATATTATAAGAGTGAAAACATAGGCATCATAAGTATTAGAGCATCAATATTAGAATATACACTAAAACATACAACCGAATAGACCTAAAATAGTATATATAGTCAATCTTGAGAGTATGTGTTCAAGAGACCTTGATTAAGTGTTGATTATTTGAGTGGGATATTGAGGAAATTGAGATATATTCTTTGATTCAAAAGTATGGAAGAATAAATATTATATGAAAAGAGTAGGGTCCAAACCAAATACCAACTCATGAACTCTTATTAAGAAATAGGCTCAATCAAGATTCCAAAGGAATGAAATTATAACTGTATGGTTGAAAGGATAATGAAGGTATGAGAAGGTTTACGGGATTAATAGGGTTATAAATAAACAATGAGTATCCATTATCATGGTGATGGAAACCAAGGACAAAATGGAGTATCATTCTCACTTCCTCAAATGTATAGACAGTTAAAAGGCCTATAAACAACACACATGCTAACTGTTAGAAGAAATATAGTTGGATATAGAACCAATTAAAAGAAAGAACTAAAGATTTACTAAGACATATTAATAAGTATATAAATTAAAATAATATGGTCCATCAAGAACTATACACTAAATTCACTACAAGGGCAAACAAGCTCAAAATAAAATTCCTTTGAGTACACTAAGAACTAGGACTACATGATTGAAAAATACTAAGAGATTGATGAGGTTTTGAAGAAAATGGAGACTCAAAAACATGATTATGGAACCCAATAATTCAAGGGATCATTAAATCAATCCTCAAGTGGATCTTATATAGTAAAAAAATAAGTATACCACTTATAAGTAGAGTAAATAAAATGTGATTATTGATGTAGGTTCCATGCACACCAAAAATAATGAGGTGGCCTCTAATTTTTTAGGATATCAATGGAGAAGAACTCCACTCTAAGGCATTAGTTTCAAGTATGTAGTCTGAATAACCTATTGATGGAATAGTTAGGAAGGATATAGGTTATTTATAAGGATTTTGGATAGAGGTATGGTCTCTAAAAAGGGTAGTGAATTCCTATGTGAGCTGGAAGGATGGCTAGTTGCTAATATAAAGTGGGTAGGTCTCAAGAAAAATCAAAAAAGAGGGAAGGGTAAGGTAGAAAAGGAGACTCTATGGTATTTAATAATCACTTCCCTAGATGGTTTATAAATGGATAATTTCTTTTAGAACATATGCCTATTGCTAACAACAATCACAAACACACACAATCATACATGAATGAGACATCTAAGGAGATATCGATGTAGGAAACTCATAGGTCATAGTCAAAGGTTGCTCCTTTTGGAGAATCTATTACACACTCTTACTCAAGAGATTATGACTTGGGCTAATGATGTATTTGAGGTAGTTTTTGCACATACACAAAAAAATATATAGAAAAAAATCACTCATATAGATTCAAAACTATGAATCAATAAACTTAATTTTACTTCTCAATACAATTTACCAATATTTTAACAACTATTTCACATCTAAGATTTGTAAATTAATCATGATAATTAAGAATCCATTTGTAGCTTTTTCACACTAAGGATTATTGAATCATACAACAAAAAAGATAATCCTAATTATACAAAAATTGGAGAGAGAATACACAAACACATTCACTCACAATCAAAATTGATGTTTCTCTTGTATATTGAATTTTTTTGGCCCATATATAGGGTGGATTAAATTTTTTTAAATAGACTTGGGGAGGGGATTGCCTCATCCTCCAAGTTCATGTAAATTCATTTACATGTGATATAACATAAGTTCTAACCATGCTCAAATCCATATAATAATAAACTCGTAATTATCAATTAGTCATAATTTGACCTTTTCAAAACCATGTAATGTGTGTGTGTATAGAAAAGACAAATGAAAATTTATAATAAAAATCTCAAACTATAATAAAAATATAAATATATAAATTGTTACAAAATTATACATGCACACAATCTTAGCCCCTATGAGGGTGCATCATCTTTAGGGTTGCATGCACTTTGGTTGGTGTAATGGCTATGACAAATATTTTTGTATTTTTTGAAATGTTATGAATGTTTTTTATATTTTTGAGGTATCTTAAGTCAATTGAGAATGGGGTGGTAGAAGTTATAACTATAGATGTTGACACAATACTTGAAGTAGTGACTTGAGAATGCTTCTTCTTTTCCATGTTCTACTTGTAATACTTATTTCCTGCATCATATTGCTATCGTATTATGTTAATGTTAAGCAAAGGTAGTCGGTGGATTCTATTGATTGGCCAAGGATTTTTACATGTTTAGCCTTAATCATTTGGAATTTATTCTTTAAAATATCCAACTCTATGACCATATATATAGTGGCACTTAACTCAACTTTTATTTCTCCTAATGTCAAATCTTGTAGACTTTATTTGAAGCTATTTGTTGCCTCCTATATGAGCATGTCAAAATTGATCCTAATGATAGATTTACTTATGGCATATTTTAGCTTTGATAACTTAAAATATTATAAAATTTGGAGAATTTGGGCCTCATGTGCCTAATATTTGGGCATTAAATCCCCAATTAATTATAACCATTCATGGGCTTCTTCTTGTTTAATGATAACTAAATTGAGAGCATTAGATGCCTCAAGTGGCATCATAAGTTCTTGATTACTATAGATTTTATTGCCCATGTATGAAACTAGAATATTTAAGTTACCCCTATCATATCTCAAATAATTAATCAATTAAATAGTCCTATTGAAATGAGGGGCCAATTTGGCCTTCATGAAATATAATGCTTCCAATGGGTTGTAATATATGGAGGCTACTTATTGAACATATACCTTTTTGCCTATAAGGATATGTACAATTTTTTATTATTCAATTAATTGTTCTACCTTATCTTCTATCTCTTTCTAAGCCATCTTGGTGCCTTCATGGATGGTAACCACCAAGTTTGTAAAACTATCAGCATATAGAGACTGTCTTAGCTACCTATTCTACTTTTTAGTGAGGGAGAATACTTCATGTCTTTCCTCAAAGATTATATTCCTTCCTTTGTTATCTTCAAACTTCCTTTTCTTCGCTATCTATATGTTACCAAATGGTGGGTGAAATAAAGTGTTGATAGAAGGGAGTTCAATGATCTTGAAGCTGGGCAAATGGGAGGCATTGCTCCTCAAATCCATATCCTAGGGAAGAATGTCCAATTGTGATGCATCTAAGGTTGTAACTATAGCCTTTTCCTAATTATCATAAATTGATAGTTTTTT
The DNA here is from genome assembly GCA_037957365.1 of Torreya grandis. Lineage (NCBI taxonomy): Eukaryota > Viridiplantae > Streptophyta > Pinopsida > Cupressales > Taxaceae > Torreya > Torreya grandis. Next base: position 2,261,717 of record JARHVA010000419.1, read on the forward strand.
ATTTTATGCCTTGATGAGGGTGTTAGGTATTCCACTCCTTCAAACTGAAGAAGTGGATGGACTATGACCAATTGGGTATTGGCCTTCCTTTTCTAGAACTTTGCACAATAATTTATTTTGTGGAGGTGGTGGAAGGCATGGGAAGGGTGATCTGAGTAGACTAGATATGGAACTATGGAGTGTCCATAATAGTTTTCACCTTTCTATATATATTATTCTTCATGGCTCTAATGGTGGAGGTACCAATGAGGACAAAGGAGGTAGCCATGGTCAATGGAATGGAATGGATGTGGTGGTGGTATTATTCTCAACATTTTGAGTGAGAAGGGGGAATTGGATGAATTTGATTGGGTCAAAGGGGTCAATTGAGGTGGAAGTATAAAATTCCACCTTTTGGGGTCTCAACATAGAAGAAACAAGAACACTACCAAATATTAGAACAATAGACAAAGGAATAGCTATAAAAAAATTGGGTAATTAAGGGACCTTACTCAGTTGGATATTTATCCTTATTTGATTAAAGGCTTAAGGATTTATCCATTAATAGATTTTTATCTTCTTTAGAATCATCTTCATCTCTGACATCCTCAATTTCAATAGACTCTCCCTCTACATGTTCTAAGTGTTATGGTGCAGGAGGCAAGACTTGAGATAACTCTACTATGAGACTCCTTGTAGGAATACTAGGCTTCCTTGTATATACAAGATGAGTATTTAGTTATGTAGGGATCCTTTTTGTATTTATGTAACTACCTCTTGTGTTTCTATCCCTATAGATGTGGTAATTTGAGCCTAGGGAATAGTAGTAGTTACTTGAATTGTGTTTTTATCTAGTTTTTCTCATCCTTATTCCTCATTAGAGTTTAAATTGATGGTGTCACCCACCTATACTCCTATAGGGTTGGGTTAAACTACCCTAGTCTATTTATTTATATATTTGAGCTTCAATTTCAAAGGGAGTCCTTAAGACAAGGAACTAACCTGCTCCTTGGATTGCTCCTTAGACTATCCTCTCAAAAAGTTTAAATGTTCCCATATTTTGTAAAGGGCCCTTATTTATTTGATTCCCTTGCAAAGACTAAAGGGTCATCTTGTATCATCCTTAAATGATCTTGTTTTAATCCTACAATCCTGGCCCTTTCTAACACTTCATTGTCATCTTTCTTCACTCTTTTGGACAAATCTTCTTCAATATTTCACCATAGTTAAAAGGTGATCTCTTGTTCTAACATCTTGTATGGAACATATCTTGGGAGACATAGGGGGTCTACTTTATTTCCCTAGATCATTATAACTATGAAATTTGTATACAAGAAGTAATTCCTTCTTTTAGCCAGTGTTTCCATAATATTCTCTCTAATTTAGGGCATAAGTTTATCATGGATGGCTTGACAAACCTAAGGATATACATCCTATAAAATATTTACCATGTTATTTTTATAGGAATACACATGCATAAATTGGAATTGGTCACAAATTCTGTTCTTGATATAATATATGGCTAGACTCCATAATTCACCAAGGACTTTATAAAAGGTTCCCATAATAGTGTCTCATAAGTAACACATCATTAAAAATGGCCTGAAATCATGTGGCATTTTTCTTTATGGATTATTTTTTCCCTCAAATTGAAACTGATTATTTATCCTAGTTTGAATTGTGCATCATTGATTAGCAACATGTGTAGTAATGGTACCCAATCTAGATTGAGAAAATGAATGCTTAACATACCATAAACTCTATTTAATATATCCATGCCAACACATACTTCCATCTTGAATTTGTTTATGGGAATATTCCCCTTTGCTTTATTTCCTTTGAAATGGATGGTCTATTTGGGGAGCAACCATGTAGATAATACCTTCTCAATTATGTTTTATTCACTCCAAGACACCACCTTATGCTTGTCAAAGTATACATTAGGTGTGTTTAGGGACAAGTATATTTGGAAGTCAGCTCCAAAAATTCATACAATGACTATTTTATTACTATAATGATGATGACATCCTATGTTATCTTACCTGAGAAGAATAGATCTTATAGGAGGTTGATGCATGACATCACCTCCATCTTGGCAGCCACAAAGTGCAGTATTTATCTTTTTAGGGAAAGTAATTCCTTGATAAATACTCACTTATAGAGTGTGATATTATCTATGTCTAGTTAGAACATATCTACAAAATCAATAACATCCCATACCTCTAAATCATTTGCATATCAATTATCAAAAATGGTAATGTCAAAGACTATATAAGTAAATCCTATGGAATCCTTGATTGAGTAAGGGGATGGTGGATTTGTTCTTTGAAATGTCCTATATGAATACTCCATTCCTATTTCTTGTAATATCCTTCTTTATGTTATATGTTATATGATCAATTTGTACTCCTAATTTAGTCACTGATTATTTACATAATGTTCTCGAGATAGTAGCTAGGGCTTTTTCATGATGTAAAAGAGTAGTAGGCTTTGAATTGAAGTATGTTTAAAATAAATCATGGATCTAATGGTTACATATCACATATATGATATTTTTCATTGAATACCAATTCATGCAATATAAATGCCCAATGTCCACTTATTTTATATTCCTATATAATTTAAATGTTGCTAGTTAATATTGACAGGGAAATTTAGCATATATTATGAAGAAAAATTTTATTTAGCTAAGTATAGCAAGTCCTTGTGTTATTCTTAAAAATTAGGTATTTGGGTTTTATGTTGGGGATCGATCTTTATAAAAGACCCACAATAAAAATCCCAAAGACCTATTTCCATCAGACAAAATATTCATGGCACTAGTTCTAAAGACCTATTTTCATGAAATAAAATGTCCATGACAAAAACTTTGATAAGAATGAATTTTTTTGGGGAAATTATTTTAGACAAAATTTCCAACGTAACTTCTTTGAGGGCCAAATTTGTGTGAAACAAATTTTTTGAAGACCAAAGTGTGAATGAAGAGAAGTTCTAAAAACATAAACCCTAAAAATTTATGGGATAAAATACAAAAACACAGTTACTAAAAACCAAACCTATCAGACAAAATATCTAAATAGAATGCCTGAATAAAATTTTTGATTAGTGAAATCCTTGAATAAATTCCTCTGAACTACCTAAGTCCCAAAAACTTGCATATTCAAAACTCTCCAAAACCATTAGTGAAGTTAGTCCATAAAATAAAACATGAATTCCATGTCTATTTCTCAAAATATGAAGATTAATAATCAATCATTCCTAGAATTTGCACAATCATATAGAAGAGAGGCTCAATAATCAAGTCCCAAATCTTGAAAAAATGTGGGTTCCCATTTCTCCATAGAGAAAAGGGAGGTTTTGGATTCAACAAATGGAAACTCATAAGGGAAATACTCTTGAGTATTCAAGAATCCATAACTTTAGTTAGTAATCCTTAGATAAATTATGGAGTGAATCACACAAGAATACTTAAATAAGAAACATGAAGGAGAATCCCAAGTTGATTCAGACAACATACTTACCTTGCAATTCCTTGGATCTTTGTGTGTCAAAAATGTAGTTCATTTATCCCTTTCTATAATGAGTTTTTTGAAGGCTTGATGAAGTTGCAAGTTTCATTCCAGTATATATTAAATCTCAAAAAAATAAGGGAATCTCAAGCATTGCTTTGCTACCTTCCAGACATCCATAGCCTCGATAGAGATACCTTAGGTTCCTTTTCTTATTTTTCCATTATTTTATTTTAACCATGATGTATGGTAAATTGACCTTATTTCATCATGTGAGCCTTTTTATTTTATTTATATTTATTCCACTCTTTTGAACTCATTGGTTCTTTTCTTCTTTTGTTTTTAATTTATTCTTAAATTAAAAGAAAAGATTTGGAACCCTAATGAGTTGGTATAATTATAAAATAAATCATTACCAAAATGTCTATGTCAACCACATCTATACCCAAAATTTTCACTTTCAACAAGTATTTAATATGATAAGTGTACTTGGTCAAATAAAATAAGAAAACTTTCTAAATTTGTTTGAAGTAATTTAAGAGCAAATTTCACATACTTGGTGAAAGTATTCAATTATGACACCATCTAGAATAATCCATGATTACCTACCTTCATCCTAAGGAATCAAAACACATAAATACACCCAGTATGTGGATAAGGTCCAAAAAATTTATTCCTTTTTAGTTATACCCTTTTCTACAAGTCTATTTGATCATAAGCTCAATTGGTCTGGATTTTATCTTGGTTACTTTAGAACAAACACAATTTAGACTGTCATAGAAAGTAATAAAAATAGCTAGTCTAGAAAAAAAAAAACTAACTTAAGAAAGCAAGGAATCTGTTCTAAAAAATCATGAAATCTAATCTAAGAAAGTATGAAGTCTAATATAAGAAAGCAAGAAATATTATCTAAGAAATTAGGAAATCTAACCTAATCCTATATCTACATTTACCACTCTTCTTTGTTATTCTGGGGTATCCTCAGATGGTACAACCATGAAGTAATATTTCAAAAATTTCTCATTGACTAGATAGGTAAGTTCATTTCCCTATAGGTCCTTCAGATGAAATAGATTATTTCCCATAATCTCTAAAATCTGATATGGTCAAATCCATAATGGGGCAAACTTATCATATTTTCATTTATTATCATGGGCTTTATCTTAAAGTAGCAACATATCTAAAATCTTGAATGCTTTGACCTTTGATCTCTTATCAAACCATATCTTGATCATATCCTAGTGTTTGTTAAATGTCTATATGCCTTTATTCCTTAAATCTTCCATTTTTATTATGTCTAATAAAGACTCTGTTTGGTCATTTGGCTTCATGTAATCTTACATGAACTTATAAGTAGGTATCTTCAATATGATAGGGAAAACTAGTCTACATCCATATATTACTAGGTAGGTTGAAGCCTTAAGGGCTTGCTTATACCTCATTCAATCTACCCAAAGGGTGTATTTCAATAAATTGTGACAATCCTTGGGTTTGTCCCTTATCAATTTATTAATTGCATCTATCAAGTTCTTGTTCATTAATTTTGTCAGTCCATTTACCTAGGGGTAATGGTTAGAAGCTGACTTGATAATGATCTGGTTATCATGTGCCCACTCAGTAAATTTTATTAATATTAAAGTTGGTATATTATCACAAACCAATGAAATGGGGTACCAAATTAGGTTTTTATGTGCTCCTCCAAAAATCAAATCACATATTGTGCTCTGTAAATCCTTATAGTTATGGCTTCAATCCATATAGTGTAGTAGTCTATAATAGTAAGCACAAACTTATGGCCTACCAAGGAATTTGGTATAATTAAACCAATGAAGTCTAAAACATAATGGGAAAATGGCCTTCCTTCAACAATTAACTGTAAGGGCATTGATAAGTGTATCTCTCTTTTAGATAGAGATTAACATTCATGGTATGTTCTAAAGTGAGCATGAGCATCTTTGAAAACTATTGGCCAATAGTATCCCATTCTTAAGATTTTGTGGGCTATGGCATTCCCATAAGGATGAAAACTACTTACCTTTTGATACAAGTTTTATACGATTTCCTTATCTTCCTCTATAGATACACACCTAAGATAAATGCCTTCATAGTTTCTCCTATAGAGGAATCCCTTCTTGATCATGTAATGAGAAACTTTGAGTCTCAAATATCTTCTTCATTATCTATTAAGTCTTGGGGAAAAAATACCTATAAATAAGTACAAATTATATCTATATACCATTCCTATTTTGATACTTGAGCTTCACATACTTCTTCAATGGTGACACGTGGATTTGGTTTAGTCATGAGCTAAACAATGCCTTAGCCTTGAATGATTTTATAGGTTTGATTTCTATATCAAATTCTTGTAGATTTGCCATCTATTTGACTTGATGTTCTCATAATTAATTCTATTTTATGTTAAGCTTAAAATTAGGATCAGGTACAATGGAAATGATTTTATTCCTCAAGATGTAATGCCAAAATTTCTTCATTGCTTTGACAAGGGCCAAAATTTATTTTTTGATCACATAATATCTAAGCTCTATATCTTTTAGATTTGTGCTCATGAATGTGATTGAATGCTTGTTATCATCCCTCTTTTATATTATGACAACAATAATTATATATTTTAAGTGAAATAATATAGGTATAAATCTTTCATGAAATCTTGACTGATTAATACTATAGCTTGTGGTATTTCATCTTTAATATCCTAGAAGGACTTTTGGGCTTCATCTATCCACTCTATTTTGGCATCGTACTTGAGGATGATGTTTAGAAGCCTAATAATCTCTACAAATCTTGAGATGAACTTCCTTACAAATTTAATCTTTATAAAGAATGATCTGAGATCCCTTTTCTTGTTTTGTGGTTTAATCTTTGAAATTCCTTGAATTCTATCTAGATCAATGGTGATCCTATCTTTGGTGATGATATGACACAATATATTAACCTAAGTGACTCCAAATATACTTTTATTTAGGTTTAGTAAAATACCAAACTTTCAACATCTCTCAAATATGGACTATAATTGACTTAGGTGATCCTTCCTATGCTTTGAATATACCATAAGATCATCCATGTAGATGATTATACAATTTCTTATAATTATTTTGAAATCATGATCCATAGAGTGCTAAAAATTATCCCCTACATTTATCAATCCAAATGGCATCCTCTTATATGCATAAGTGCCCCACTTTGTAGTAAATGTAGTCTTCTTCTTTAATTGGATTATATTAGTACCTGATTATAGCCTAAAAATCCATCTAAGAAGGACATCATTTTACAACCACTTACTATCTGTATCACTTCATCTAGAGAAGGAAAGGGGTAGTTGTCCTTTTTAGAATCTTTATTCATGTTTTTGAAATCCACACATAATCCAATCTTTCCATTCATTATTTTGATGGGAACCAAATTGACCACCCAGGTAGAATGTTGGATTGGGAAGATAATCTTTACACTTAGTAACTTCTCCACTTCCTTTTGGATGAGTAGTTCTAAAATAGGATTAACTAGTCATTGCATTTGTCTAAATGGTTTATGTTTTAGTTTCAAAGGGATCATGTGAGTAATGATCCGAGGATCATACACTTTTAAATATTTATAATTATAAGAAATGGCATCCCTATATCAAGTGATTAAATCCTTTACTCACTATCTTTCCTCTAGGGTACAATTGAGGCCTCTATTGGTGTACTGTGGGTTATTTTCATCCCCCATAATTTATTTTCTGAAGTTTGATTCATTGACATTAGGCATCCTACGTTATTGAGCTTGTGGATCTATGTCAAATGGCCTTTCTAAAGTGACAAACCCTACTAGAATGTGATTCTTTTTGAGCTATAGAATACCTTCTATATGCAATCAAAAATGCATCATGTTTATAAATCAATCCTATCTCAAAAAAGATAGAGCATACCTACACTTTTGATTGGGAATACAATTGTTAAGCAGGAGCATGACTAATATATGGATACACTAGACCCAATTAGGGGATCACTTGTCATAATACAACATATTAGGAAGGGTTAAAAATCCTATAGTATAACATAATCATTCAAAAAACCTAAAAGAGTCCTAGGTTTAATGTTCACTCTATTATAATAAACAAGAAAGTAAATCTAATTTAGTGCACCAAAGCTTATGGCATAATATGAGCGGTTAGTAAAGCAATAGAAACATGTATAACATAATATTAAATAAGATAAGTGTGATTAAGACCCTAATACGTGGAATATGAAGACTAATATTATTTGATTTAATACTTATGTTACTTCTATCTACTAAAGAGAGGAGAACAAAGTTAGAATATACTTACCTAAATGTAAACCCATCAAGACTCAATCTCTCCCTTCGCCAAAGTGGCTTTGTAAGAGGTTTTTATGGTTTGTAAGGATAACTAAGAAATAACAAAGCATCCAACACTTATCTAAAATATTATATTCTCAAAGTAGAAACCCTAAACTAAGACTTCTCAAGTAGAATGATGGAAGAGCATATTGTAAAGAAGTGTGAGCAAATAATAAATCTTGATTGCATATTGAGATAATGATGAAATTATATTATATTTATAGGTAGATCTCACCCTAAATCTTTTTAAATATGTCAACTGTACAGGGTCGACCCAATTGACCCTATATGTTTGTCAAAGATAAATCACTAAGTCTTGAGCTAGCTAGGCTGAAAGGATGATAAAAATCAATGTGAAAAATACCCTAGATAGTATAGGGTCAACCTAGTTGACCTTGTATAGTAATCAAAGACTAAAAATTATATAGGGTCAACCTATTTGACCTAGTATAGTCAACTCATAAAAGGGGATCAAGGTGAGGAAAAGAGGGATGGAAAAAGAAAAAATATTGGAAAAGTGTTCAATGGAGGATTGTTAGAAATATTGTCATTGATGTCAAAGGTCTAACATTATTAGTGATAAAGGCCCCATTGCATTTAATATTGTTTGTAATAGATATATATTGGCTAATGTGAGTTAATATTTATTTAATATTAACGAATATTTTGGTTGCATATGAGACAAAAGAAGGGCCCATGGAGAAGTCAAAGAGCCATGGGGTAAAGACAAAAGAAGGATGAGACACATTTTCCCATGAAGAGTCATCTTGGGGAATTCTAAGAGTCACCAAGTGAAGACAAAAGAGGAAGGGCACAATTTCTCATGAAGGGACACTTTGAGGAATATGAAAAGTCACCAAGATAAAGACAAAAGTGGGAAGGACATTTTTTTTCAAATGCAAGAATATGAAGGGTCATACAAGTTTGGCACCATTTTCCATGAGGATTGAAGGGTCACAAAGGGGGAAGGCCAAAGGTCATTTAGAAAGCTATAAAATAAAGGCTTGAGAAGACATTTGTTATATGGAAGATAGAGGTTGATTTGATATTGTATTATCTAGCTTAGAAGAGCATTTATGAGAGATGAATATGATTTATATTTATTATATCTAGCTTAGAAGAGCAAAGGTGAGAGAGAGGAAAGAGATGTTGTAATGAAATATCATTTGTTGAGATAGCAACATTGAGAGATAGTTGTGTGGTTTACACAAAGGGGTTGGTGCTCATGAATTTTTGTTGGGTTGGTGCTCAGCAAAGGGGTTGGTGCTCCTGTGGGTTGGTGATCACGAATTGTTGTTGGGTTGGTGCTCGAAAAATGGGTTGGTGCTCCTATGGGTTGGTGCTCATGAATTTTTATTGGGTTGGTGCTCCTACAAGTTGGTGCTTATGAATATTGTTTGGGTTGGTTCTCATTCATATACTTGAGATTATTCTTCGTAGTTTTTCCCACATTAGGTTTCCATGTTATATCTAGTGTCTCTCTCTTATGTGGTGTTTATTGTTTTAGTTTTATTGCATATCTTGAATATTTAATTAAGTGGAATTTGATTAAGAGAAAGTTTTATAAGATATATGATATACTGATTCACCCCCTCCTCTCAGTATATTCTATGCTTAACAATTGGTATCAGAGTAGGTTCCTTTTTGAAAAAAGTTTTACAGCTTGAAGGTAGATTGGGAAAGCACAAGATGACCATACATAAAGGTGCCTTTGCAAGCCAAAGAATAATTGATCAAGAAGAAGAAGAGGATGAAGCTAAAGTAAATATGGAAGGAGAACTCATATGTGCCTTAGAAGAGTTGAAAGTTGTTAAAAAGAAAAATAAAAAATTGAAGCACCAGATCGAGAAAAATGAAAAGGAGTCAAAGGAGATAATTGAAGATATACAAGCACACTTTGAAGAAGCCAAGAAGAATGAAGAATATCTAATGGCACAGTTGGAAAAAGCAAGAAAAGAATGTGAAAGGTATGTTACTAAAATTGCTTCTTTAAAAGAAGAGATTGAGAAAGCAGTCAATAATAAAATAGTCAATGATTCAAAATTTGAGAATAGCACTAATATGCTAAATAAGATATTAGAAATCCAAAAGGCAATATAAGATAAGATAGGTATCAGTTTTGAAAAGAAGAAAAGCTATGTTGAAGCTCTTATAAATGAGGAAACAAGAAGGGAAGAAGTGAAGAATACAGAGGACAAAGAAGGCTGGAAGGAAGAAAGATATAAAAGGCAATCAGGTCATAGATTCACAAAAATGTCCTATTTTTATGGTTACTATTTTTATTGTAATGGATATGGTCATAAGAAATTAGAATGTAGAAAAAGAGCTAACAATCTCAAGAATAAGGAAAAGGAAGGTCATGTAGAGTCAAGCAGAAGCTATAACTCTTTTGCTCCTCTATCAAGCTTTGATGAAGAGACCATAATTTGTTACAAGTGTAACAACTTTAGACACATAGCTCAGTATTGTAGAAGCATGTTCGAGTCAGTCAAGAAGGACCAAAGTTTCAGGGCTCCACTCATCAAGAAAAAGGTTCAGACATGGTAGAAGAAACAACTTGAAGGTTCTATGTTGGTCCAAACAACTTTGCATGAAAGAAATGAAGAAAATCCATCGTTTATTGATATTGGATGTTCAAGGCACATGACAAGAGATAAGAGCAAGTTCATAATCTTAAAGAAGATCAATGGTGGCACAGTGAAATTTGGGGACAATACTACTTCTAGAATTGCCAAAAAAGGTACACTAAGTTTAGATAATGGTAGAACTAAAACTTAAAATGTTTTATATGTATAAGGTCTTAAGCATAATATTTTGAGTGTAAGTCAAATGTGTGATCAGGGGCACACACTAAAGTTTTATGCAAAAGGTTGTGAAATTAGAAGAAAAGATTTAGATATATTGGTTGCAGATGCTGAGAGAATAGGTAATAACTTATATATGCTATGAGACATCAAAGGTCAAAAATGTTGTTTGAGTCAGATTGAAGAAAGTTGGCTATGGCACAAGAGAATGGGGCACATAAATTTTGAAAATCTTGTCAAAATCTACAAAAATCAAGCAGTCAAGAATCTTCCAAAAATCACAAAGCCATCTAACACACTTTGTGGACCTTGTCAGCATGGGAAGCAAGCTAGGAGGTTCAAAACAAAAGAGTACTCGACCACTCAGATGCTAGAGCTTGTTCACACTAATCTATGTGGACCTATGAGGACTCAAATTACTCAAGGTGATAAATATTTCATGTTTCTTATTGATGATTTTTCATGTATGACTTGGATAATGTTTTTAACAAAAAAATTAGAAGCTTTTAGACTGTTCAAAGCATTCAAAGCATTAGTTGAGAATGAAACTAATCTAAAGATTAAGTGTCTAAGATCAGATCGAGGAGGAGAATTCATGTCAGATGAATTTATTGAGTTTTGTGAAGGTCATGGAATAAAGAGATAGTATTTAGCAGCTAAAACTCCACAACAAAATGGAGTAGTTGAATGGAAAAATAAAATAGTTCAAGAGATGGTGAGGACAATGCTAAATGAGTCCAAGATAGAAAATAAATATTGGAGAGAGGTGGTTGGTACAATAGTGCATATTCAAAATAGATCTTTAGTAAGAATCAATAGTGACAAGACTCCTTTTGAGCTATGGAAAGACAAACTAGCAATAGTTGACTATTTCAGAGTTTTCAGTAGTAAATGCTTCATAAAGAGAACCGATGAAAAACTTGGTAAATTTGAATCTAGAGTAGATGAAGGTATATTTCTTGGTTATTCTTTCAAAATTAAAGATTATAAATGTTATAACAAAATAACCAATAAAATTTTTGAAAGTGCAAGTGTCAGGATAGAAGAAGATGGAACACAGAGAATCAGTGATCTAATAGACATTCCTAAAATCATTGAAGAGGAAGGCTTTGAAGAATCAGATGAAGATGAGGAAAAAGAGAAGGAGAAAAAGGGCACCAAGACTCCATCCAAATATGTTTATAAAAATCATAATGAGAGTGACATCATCGGGGATATAAAAAAAGGAATTCACACGAGAAGAATGATGGTAAGTGAATTTGAACAAGTTAATTTCTCTTTGTTATCTAAAATTCAACCTAGAAATTTTTCATAAGCTAGACATGATGAGCATTAGGTTAAGGCTATGGATGAAGAATTAGATCAAATAGAAAATAATGATACTTGGGAATTAGTGCCTAGACCAAAAGATCACAATGTGATAGGAACAAAATGGGTTCATAGAAATAAGTTGAATGAAAATGGAGAAGTGACTAGAAATAAAGCAATATTAGTATGTAAAGGATATGCTCAGATTGAGGGAATAGATTTTGAGGAAACTTTTACACTAGTGGCAAGGTTAGAGGCTATTAAAAGGTTTCTTGCATATGCAGTATTTAAAAATTTCAAAGTGTTTCAGATGGATGTCAAATCTGCATTCCTAAATGGAAATCTTAAAGAAGAGGTCTACATTGAGTAGCCTAAGGGGTTTATTCTCTTGAATATTAGTAACCATGTATGCATATTAAAGAAAGCATTGTATGGATTAAAACAAGCTCCCAAAACTTGGTATGTAAGACTTGATAAGTACCTGCAAGATCAAGGATTCAAGAGAGGATTTGTTGATAGTAATCTTTACATCAAAATAGAAGGTGAGCATCAATTGATTTTTGTGGTATATGTTGATGATATCATTTTTGGAGGAAATATTGAAAAGATGACAAAATAATTTTTTGATAGAATGCAAAAAGAATTTGAGATGTCTATTCTTGGTGAATTATCATTTTTCTTAGGGTTACAAATATTTAAATCAAATAAAGGAATTTTCATATCTCAAAGTAAATATGCCAAGGAAATGTTGAAGAAGTTTGGTTTTGAAGATTGTGCACCAGTTGGCACACCTATGTGTACAAGAAATAAGGTGAGCAAGGATGAAGATTCACCTATTACAAATCAATCTTTATATAGATCTATGATTGGTAGTCTTTTATATTTGATAGGATTGAGACCAGACATCATGCATGTAGTAGATATGGTTGCAAGATATTAGTCATCTCTAAGAGATAGTCATGTTCAGTTGGTGAAAAGAATATTTAGATATATCAAGGCGACATTAGATTATACATTATGGTATCCCACATGTAAAGATTTTACTTTAGTTGCTTATATAGATTTAGATTGGGTATGGTGCTTAGATGATAGAAAGAGTAAAAGTGGAGGAGCTCTCTTCCTTGGTGATATCTTAGTATCATGGCTAAGCAAGAAGAAAAACTTAGTATCACTTTCTACAGCTAAAGAAAAATATATTACAGCAGTATTGTGTTGTACTCAAGTGCTTTAGATGAAGCAAACTTTGGAAGATATCAAGGTAAAATATGATGAACCTATTTCCATTATTTTTGATAACATAAGTGCTATAAATACTTCAAAAAATCCAATAATGCATTCAAGAACAAAACATATTCTCATTAGATATCACTTCTTGAGAGAGCAGGTTGCAGATCAACAGGTTAAGATAGAATATATTAGTACTAAAAAGTAGATTGTAGATATTTTTACAAAGGCAATACCAAAAGACACATTTGAGTATCTGTGAGAGAAGTTGGGAGTAATTCCCTTTACTTCCTACCATTGAGGTTCAGCATTAGTTGAGGGGGAGCTAAGTGTTAGCTCCAAGTAGGCCCTTTGCCATTAATGTCAAAGGGGGAGAATAATAGGTATAGGTATAGGTGAAAAAATAGGTACAAGGAATAGGTACATGTTGCTACTGTAAGGGGGAGTTACTGTATGTTTTTAGATGACAGGATGTGTAGGTGACAAGATGTGGTAGTTTTAGGATTGAGGCTGCCATCAATGACAAAGGGGGAGATTTTTGGAAATATTTTCATTGATGTCAAAGGTCTAGAATTATTGGTGATAAAGGCCCCATTGCATTTAATATTGTTTGTAATAGATATATCTTGGCTAATGTGAGTTAATATTTATTTAATATTAATTAATATATTTTTGGTTGCATATGAGACAAAAGAAGGGCCCATGGAGAAGTCAAAGAGCCACGGGGTAAAGACAAAAGAAGGATGGGACACATTTTCCCATGAAGAGTCGTCTTGGAGAATTACAAGAGTCATCAAGTGAAGACAAAAGAGGAAGGGTACAATTTCTCATGAAGGGACACTTTTAGGAATACGAAAAGTCACCAAGATAAGGACAAAAGTGGGAAGGACATTTTTTTTCAAATGCAAGAATATGAAGGGTCATACAAGTTTGGCACCATTTTCCATGAGGATTGAAGGGTCACAAAGGGGGAAGGCCAATGGTCATTTAGAAAGCTATAAAATAAAGGATTGAGAATCCATTTGTTATATGGAAGATAGAGGTTGATTTGATGTTGTATTATCTAGCTTAAAAGAGCAAAGGTGAGAGAGAGGAAAGAGATGTTGTAATGAACTATCATTTGTTGAGATAACAACATTCAGAGATAGTTGTGTGGTTTAAACAAAGGGGTTGGTGCTTCTATGGGTTGGTGCTCCTGTGGGTTGGTGCTCATGAATTGTTGTTGGGTTGGTGCTCAACAAATGGGTTGGTGCTCCTACAAGTTGGTGCTTGTGAATATTGTTTGGGTTGGTGCTCATTCATATACTTGAGATTATTCTCCATGGTTTTTCCCACATTGGATTTCCATGTTATATCTCGTGTCTCTCTCTTGTGTGGTGTTTATTGGTTTAGTTTTATTGCATATCTTGAATATTTGATTAAGTGGAATTTGATTAAGGGAAAGTTTTATAAGATATATGATATACTGATTCACCCCCCCCCCCTCTCAGTATATTATGTGCTTAACAAGGATTAATAAGTTAGGGAATGGTTTCATGAAGTGGTTGGATTTATAATAATGTGGCAGTAAGGGAAAATAATCATGTAAAGCACCAAATTTATGCCCACTCTTTTCTCAGTGTACCCCTTAAGACATGCACTTAGAGAGATTACGTCTCAATGGGTTCCTAAAAGATGTAAAAGGTTAGTATTTGATAAAAGTTGAAAATATTATGTGTATACATATTCCCAACTTGAAGCTCATCAGATGTCACTAAGGTGTTATAGGGGATGGTGCTTTGAGAAAGAATAAAAGGACACATAATGCTAGTGCTAAAAAAAATTACATTATTTAAAAGCAAAAATAACTAAAATTAAATGAATGAAAAGTAAATAACTAAAAATTAAATTTAATGTACACCTTGATTTACCTTTATCACTAGATGGTTGTCTATTGTGTTGTTATTTTTGATTGTGTAGGGTGTAGATACTACTTTTGACAAACCTAAGAATACAAAACTAAAGAGTAAAAATAAAAAAATACAAGAAAACCTAAGATAACTAGTTCTATGAGGATGGGATGTACTTAGGAAATTTGGCAAGCTAGGGTGGTAAGTGGTATGTTAGACTAAATGACCAAGTCAAACAATAAGATTGAATTGAGTACCCAAAAATTCAAGGCTACTAAAGACCAAAAAACTCAAACAAGCTTTCCTCAAGTAAGAAAGGCAAACTCACCAAATCAAACCTAGGATACATGTCAAATAGGATGGTAATAAAATACATCAATGGTAAAATAAGAAACAAAATGTTAAAACAATATTTATGAGTGAGTGGTAACAATCCTTATCTCACTCAACAATGGAAAAATGTCCATAAAAGGGAAAACAACATTGTCGAGTGAGAAGTAACAAGCTAACCTCATTCAACAATGGAAAAAGGTTACGAACTCATGTGTACATAATAATAGGATAGTAAAACAAATGGTAAATGGTAAAATTAAAGTAAGACAAGTCTAGAAATGTAAATTATGGTGAAAAATAAATAATTAATCCATAGTTTCTCAAACATGTTGTTTCGCTCTAAGGATAGATAAAACTCAGACAAAGTAGTGCTAGCATGTTTTTAAGAGATGAAGAAGAAGGAATTAAAGAAGAAGGGAAAATAGATTTGGAATCATAATTTTTATATCAATGGGGGAAATGAAATGGGTAAAGGGGATAATGAAGGAAAAAATAAGGTAGAGGAACTTTTTATTAAAGTCTATATACTCAAATTAGGTTTTTCAAAACAAGATGACTTTCTACCTTAAATACTATTAAAAACTTATCTTAACCACACAAGTCTTAGGTCAATAAATGGAGTATATAGATCATCCCATAAAGGCTATATTCATGAAAATTTAAATATAACTACCTTTCCACAACATGTTCTCCATTCTTCAAGACCCCTTATAGAGTCATTGGTCTACTTTGAAGATTGGGTACTTACGTGAGAAAGTAGGTAACGCTATAGAGTTTGTTGAATTCCCTTATTCCAATCTCCTATTCTACCACACCCCAAAGGACCTAGGCTCTATGTGAGTCCAACTATGGAGTTTGAGCTTCTATTATATATAGGAGATGTGCTTGTAATCATGTCATTTGGTGTGATGTTGACTTTTGAGATTTGTATGTTGGCTTTTAAATATCATTACCTTTTGATTTAAATGATTTAGATTTTAAATTTATTGATAAATTTTTCTATTCCTCCTCTATATGTATTTGGAAAACTAAGCATGGGTGATAAATAAGACTTTCATTTGAATACTTGGGACAAGGTTTCTAAGAGAGAGAACTTTAAAGAGCATGGGGTCTAAGAGTTTCCTAAATATAGGTGAAAAAGTGTTATCTTGACTTCAGACTTGTTTTGTTCCAATGTGGAGTGAAAGAAATGGAAAATAAAGAGGAATGACACATGGAATAATTTGAATTACTTCAAATCACAAAAATGTGACAAAGGGAAAAAAGGGATACAATGATATTAAAGTGTGATCCCTTATCATAAGAATGAGGGAAATGGAAGAAAACATGATAACATAGATTATTGTACAAATTACATCTAACCAAAGAAGCAAAAGATAAAGTTTGAGAATAAGGATCATAAAAATATGAAAATATGGTAATTTTATGAGGATAGCCAAGTCCTACTGATGGTCTTACACTACAACTTCATAAAAGAGAAACTAGAGGGTTGCCAACAAGAAAGTTAAAGATAAAGTAAGATAAGCAAAAATGATGGTAGTTTTGTGAGGAATGTTAGGTCTTATCGATGTTATTATACTACAACTCACAAAATAAAAACCCAAGGGGTGTCAAAAATAGATAATTCAAGAAGATAAATGAGACTATGGTACATCAAGAAACCAAAAGACCAAAAGGGAGGACTAAACATTTGTGAAAGGAAGGAACTTGTTGTAGAGGGAAATACACATGTAAGTAACCTAAAAAATGTGTTACATAGATGTAGATATAAAGATTAAAAATAATGATATGTTTAGGTAAAGTACTTTTTAAGGAATGTACCATTGGTGGGCTCTTTGAAAACATGGCCTTTATTGGTTTAAAGGTGGTAGGTACTTGGACCAAGAATATCTTTGACTAAATATGGGCCCCATAATTTTTGGGTGTATTTACCTTCTTTTTCATGGGTGTAGTCTAATTTAATGAAAATATAACCATCATCAAATGTGTAGACTTTAACACATTTTTTATTTATCTGACAATGCGAGGCTTATATTGGTGGTATGTTATAAGGAAAAAATATGAAATTCATCAATTATATCAAGGGCATAAAGATGAGATTCACATAATTATTCACCAATAATAATATCATGAAGAGATATATGAAGAGAGGGAATCTCAACTTCTAATAGAATAACAAACTTAGATACATAGACTAGTGAAAATGGAGATGCCCTAGTGGTAGTATGTATGCTAGTTTGATAAGTCCAAAGTGCAAGGTAAAGATGAAGATGCCAATCCATGTGGGTTTCATGGGCTATCTTGTGGATAATTTATTTGATAATTTCATTAATGACCTTAGGTTGGAAATTGCATTATAAATGATAAGACATGGAAAATATATGACTAATCATGACTTTATTACAAAATTGTTTAACATGTTTGTTTTTGAAATTAACACCATTTTATAAAATGATGGTATGGGGAAAAACAAATATCAAAATGATTTGATAAATAATAAATTTGGAAATGGTAATACTGGTGATGTTAACAAGAGGTATGTATTCTACCCATTTGGTAAAATATTGGATAACGATGATGATAAATGCATGCCCATCTTGGGAATGAGGTAGTTTTCCAAAGAGATCAATTACCCATGTGGAAAATGGCCAAAGATATTTGATACTTCTAATTTATACTAGAGGTAAATGGATTATATTATTGTGAAGGTGATAAGGATTACACTTTTTAGAATATTCATTTGCATCATTTTCAAGAGTGGGATAAAATTAACCCATACATAGGAATTTTTGAGCTATAGTATGTCCACTATAGTAACCACCAAAAATTCCCCCATGTGCTTATTCAAGAAGAGGAGGGATCTCATCTTGCATAATATAATGTAGAAAAGTAACTTTAGAATTAAAATAGTAAAGGATTTTGTGTCAAAATACATACTTGAAAGCTTGTTTAAGAATACATATCTTTTCAAAAGAGTCTAAATAAGGAGGATAAGTTTGATGTTTTATGAATTGAATGATGTCTTGGTACCATAGGCTTTGTCAAATGTTAACAACATTGATATGATATATAATCAAATCTAGTAGTTGAGTAGAGGATGGAGATTTTCTTATTTGTATAAGAAAAGTAGGATTGAAAAGGACTTGGTGGGCATGAAAAAGAGATACTGAAGAGGCAGGAGAATCAATAATGGAATTTTGATCTCTAAGAATAGGTTCAATAGTGAAGGAGATGAAATCATTAGCAAGAGTGGTTTTAATTTGATGATATGTGATGAGTTTCTCACTTTTACATTGATAGTCACCACTGACTTGATGGAAAAAAAATATGAGATTCACCTAAATTATGAAGGTATTGAATATCTAAATCAAGATCAGATCTCATGCCTAAGATAAGAGCTTCATACTTAGCCATATTATTATTGACATCAAAGGTGAAGACATAAGATAAAGTAATTATCTTTCCAAGAGGACTTATGAGATTGAAACCTACCCTATCTCCTTGAAGGCATTTAACACCATCAAAGTGAAGGGTCCAAGTATCCAAATGCAAGTCAACATTAATTTCAGGAAGCTCCTTGATAACTAGTTTTGGTTTAGTAGTACCAAAGGGAGTATTGGATTTATCAATATTATTGGATTGAATTTTGGTATTAAATCTATGAAAATAATCTTTGATAGAAATATATTTATTAAGACCTTTTATGTAAAGGGTATTGTCATTTGGAAAATTGTCTTGAAGAGAAGAAGTAGATGAAATGGGAGCTACAATAAGCTGATTAACTATTATTTGCCCTTTGATATCTTTCTAAGTGACAATGTGGAGATAAAATTCCATAAGTAGGACCATCCATTTACCAAATCTATCTCTAGGAAGAAATACTTTGGAGAAGAAATGACAAAAGGGGTCAGAATGCACAATGACATAACTAGTTTGATAAATCATATAGTGGTAAAGATTTTTAGCTAAAAAATATATGGTAAGGCAATCATGCTCAATTTTTTTTATAACATGTCTCATAATCATTGAGGCCACATCTAATGTAGTATATAACATACTCTCTTACCATATCATCTTGTTGAGAAAGCATTTCCCTAACTAAAATAAGTGTGGAACAATTATATGGAATTAAAATTTTATCACTAGAAAGAGGATAAAGTGTAGGTGGATAAAGCAATGACTCTTTTATACTATCATAGGATTTTTGACATGGATCCATCAATTCTAAATTAATACCTTTCTTAAGAAGGGCATTGATGGAGTGAATTTGATATGCCATTTCAGGGATGAATCATCTACTTTCCCCAAGTTTGCCTAAATATGGAATATAATGAGGAATGGGCATGTTGACGATATCACTAATTTTGGTAGGGTCAATATCGATGCCACAAAGAGAGATTAAAAATCCTAATAATTTTCCAGATGTGAATCCAAAGACACATTTATAAGGATTAAGTCTAACTTTATATTTAAGTAAAAGGTTAAAGATGATAGAGAGATCAGAAAGATGATTCTTACAATGTTTAGATTTGGTAATGAGATCATCCACATAAATTCCATCAATTTTGTGGATGATATCATGAAAGACGTGAGTCATCACTCTTTGGTAAGTGGATCTAGCATTTTTTAGGCTGAAGGACATTTTGATATAATTATAGGTGCCCTATTCTATGGTAAAAGTAGTTTTATGTTGGTCCTTAGGAGGGATATGAATTTAATTATATCCTAAGAAGCCATCCATAAGATATAACATTTCGTAACCAGCCATGGAATCAACAATGGCATCTATTGAAGGTAAAGGGAATTTGTCTTTAGGACAATCAAGATTAAGATTACAAAAATTAATACAAATGAAAATTACCATATTGATCTTCTTCTAAATTGGGAAAATGTTGGAAACCCATTTAGAATAATCTATTAGTTTGATGAATTTAGCATCAAGTAATTTGATGATTTGTTTATGACATAATGTGGAAACTCTAGGCAAAAAATTTATTTGTTTTTGATGCACAGGCTTGGCATCAAGATATGTAATGATGTTATGCACCAAATGATAGGGTCAATTTTATGCATGTCCTCATAGTACCAAGTGAAATATTCATGATATTTATCAAATAATAAGCTAAATTTATCATGTTCAAAAGGTGATAGCTCTCAAGAAACTATAATTGGTCGAGGGCAAGATGGAGTATCATATTCAATGTGAGTGGTTTCTTCAATAAGAATGGCATTTCCATATTGAAAGTGGTATGGTGTATTAGGTAAGGTAGAAATAGGATTTATTTTAGGATCAATACTAGCAATGAAGTTATTAAAGAAAGGAGATTTAGTCTTGAAATTTCTAAGTTTATGATGTTACTGAGTAAGTTGAGTTTCTTAGGCATAAATTAACTTGAGGATAGCTTCATCTCTAGGCAAGGTAAGAAGAGGACCATAATACTCGACATCTACTTTAAGATCTATAATTTTAATACTATGGTGATCACAGTTATAATGTATCTGACAAACATTAGTTGGCTTGGCATCTAGTGTAATTTTAGGAGTAGAAAAAGTAGATGGATCATAAGGGGTTGGAATATCAATGGATCTAATGATGGGAGAAGATTAGATGTAATGATTGGATCAATAGGTGGTAAATAAGATGTAGAAACTTCTAGAGGTTTATAAGGTATAATTTGCTCTACCACCCAAGGAGTATGGATAAGAGGAGAATTGGTAGGAGGCACATGACCCTCAATATGTAAGGTGTGATCCATAGAAATGGTTTGAACATCCTAATTAAAATCATGAATTTGGGATAAGGTTTTTTGACAATGCTGGACATCCAAGTCTCTATATTGAGGTTCAACTATTATATAGTTATCATAGTATGTTGTAAAAATTGTACATGCCTAAGAATTAAGGGGAATTTTAGAGGGTGAAATCTTGATGTTACTGAATGTATGAGGATACATGATGCAAGGATCTTGAAAGAATTTTCCCACTCTAAATATTATGAAATGAAATAATATTGAAGTAAATGAGGCTCCTAAGTATTACATGGAGGGGGAAAATCAGTAATCTCATCAATAAGAGAAATAACACAATCCCTAGTTAATAGAGAAGGAGGAATCCATTGCAAAATGTAGGGAGGTAACTTGGTAGTATTATAAGTATGTTTTAAATCATTAGGATCATCATCATTGAAATCTATAAGAGTAACTTGTAAATTAGGATTCATGTTGATTAACTCAAGTAAATGAGCACTATTGATCTTAAGAATGGTAGGAATACAATATTGTGATTTAGGATTAAGAATTTGAATGCTCCATGGGTTGGGATTAACTTCATGCTTATACCATTTTCCATTATATAATAATTTAATACATTGACTACCAAAAGAAAAAATGGCCCTCATTCGATGATTCTATGGATGATTAAGGAGTATGTTATAATATAGGGGTAAGTCGAGGACCATAAGGTTAGTTTGAACAATCTTAGGTCTAGTGGTTAATGGAAGTCAAATACAACCAAGTGGATTTTGATTAGTCTTATCAAAACCATGACAAGTAAGATGGGTTTTTTTGAGATGATCCTTGTTATAACCAAGTTATTGGATGAGCCATAAAGATGTTACATTAATACCAAAACCTTCATCAACTATAAATTTATGGATGAATGTGGTATTAATGGATACTTTTATGAAAAGTGGTGGATCATTAACATGAAAGATAATTTCATCATTGACCATGTCCTCTTCAAGGAATTCAATAGAGGTCTCAAAAGGACACATAGTTTCATTGGTATTTACATTGGTAGGTTGAAATTCAATAGAAGGTGGTTATTCATCTATGGAGGATGGATCTTCAATTTCTTTAAGTTGTTGCATAAGGAATTTATGATGATAGGGAGAAGTAAAGACCAACTCCATAAGTGAAATTTTATAAGGCATAGAGTTCAGTTCTTCAAGAAAATTCTAGTGATACTTAGAAGAACCAACACAAGGTTTAGGAGGTAATTATACTTTGGAAGAATAGTTGAAGTTGGAAGATCAGGAGGAGATGGTTCCTCTTGGTTTTCCAAAGCAACATTAGTAGTGGTAGTATATTTAAGAATTTTTTACCCCAAAGATGGGTTTTTAGGCTTGGTAATGGGATATTTATGAGCTATTTTACATGATAATTGACCTTAGTACTATTGAAATATTGAGAATTGTTAAAATATTAGTCATTATTAGCATCAATGGCACAAACATCCTTGGTATGTGATTGATTATTTGAAGAAGATTTTCATTTATTTGATGTAAAAGCATTAAAAGCTTATCAATTTTGAAAATTAGTAGTGTATTGTTGATGATGAATATTGATCATAGATTCATAATTGAATGAATCACCAATAATATAGGAGAGAACAAATTTAGTGAGGCCTCTACAAGATTCATGAGAATTCCTAATGTTGGCATGGAACCAAAAAATAGATTGTGGTTATACCATTTAGGAGGAGCATTGGGATAGATGAAAGGTTTTAAGGGTGATAAAAATTATTTCATTTATTGAACTAAAAGATGTGTATGAGAAGGTAAAGGAACATCAATTTTGGCAACCCTTGGTTTGATTTGTGGAGTATTAATAGTGATAGAATTAGATTTTTGGAAATATCTTTTAATAAGTTTAGGATTAAGTTTAAATTACTTTATAATAGAGTCTTGATGTTTAGCTTCATCAAGATCTTCATTAAGTGTTTGAGGAGTAAAGGTTCGAACCTTATATTGAAGAGTGGGAGTCAAAGCAATGATATAGAGTTTGAATAAGTTATCATCAATCATGTTATGGTTGGCTTTATGAGCTAAATATTTCAATCTTTTGATAAATTCATGAGTTGATTTACTATGAGATTTCTTAGCATTGATGAAGTGGCTAAGACAATTTTTGGGAAGATCATTATGTTGAAACTCTTTAACCAAAGGATTGAAAAAATCTTCAAGTTGCTAAATATAATGTAGGGTATGTTGATTATATCATTATAATACATCACCAGTGAATATTTTCACTAATATTTTAGTTATGGAGAACGTATTAGTTTTTATCCACTCTTTGTAAAGTTTGTCAAAGGCTTTGAGAAATTAGGCAGGGTCTTCAATCCCATCATATTTGATAGTTGGAGAGATGTTACTAATATCAATGGATACAATCAAGGGTGATAAAGGATAATTTTTAATGGTTTGAAGAATCTTATTATTTATTATGGGTTGAGGAATAACATTACCTAAGGTATCCTAAAGAGGTGAAGGAATGAGATTGGGATTAGATTGAGGATGCATAGTTAGAGGTTGATTAGCCACATTGATTAGATATTATTGAAGCTTCATCATTTGGTTAGTATTAAAATTATAAATTATGTTAATTTTTTGGATAACTTGGGATAAAAGTTGAGTTTTATCAGGAGGTGGGTTGGTGTTGGTAGGAACACTCTCAAAATTGGTTTTAGGGGTAACACTCCCCAAATTAGTGTTAGATGGAGGATTACCAAAAGAAATATTATTAGTGGGATTTTTAATTAAAATTGTATAAATTACTCCCACATTAGTTTGAAGATTTTGAAAATGAGAAGTTTTTTGGTGAGTATTAAAAATATTAGATCCATCAAATTCATCTTGAGGTGTTATTTGCACCATAATGAAGGTCATAGATGAAGAAGGAGAAGTGGTGCCCCAAGAATGATGGTGTTCTTGGGAGGAAAATAAAGGAATAAATGAACATCCCATATAGTATCTAAATGGATTCAATATATCCAAGAACATTCTAATAGGAGACTTCATTATGACTAAACATAGATGAACAAAATGTAAAGAAGGATAAATAGAGAATTAGGTTGATAAATAGGGAAGGTATAAAATAGTATAGGGTTGAATAGTCCAACCTAGCATATAAAATAGGGTCTACAAGTAGTATAAGGTCAACTGGATCAATACATTAAAGTGAATAGATGTTGGAAAAAGATACAGGGTTGATTGGTTTGTCCTAGTATAACAGGTAGGGAAAATTAAGAAACCTATAATAGATTGTGAACTAACACAAGATAATTTTTTCAAGTAATTTGAAAATAAATAATTGAAAGGAAACAAATAGCCAATTAGATTAACAGTGGCCAATATAATTGAAGAACACAACACAAAACCTTGTACCAATGCTAGCTAATGCAAGTTTTTACAATACAAAATACAATTGAGTAAAGAGAACGTAATCAAATTAAAAATTAAAGAGATAAATAATTAGTAAAACTAAATGTTTATTATATTTTTAATATATTATTTTTAATGTGATGAGAAGTTAGTTGTAATTAAGGAACTAGAATGGTAATCTAAGGATGGTTTAATATAGTTTGGGATGAAAAGGACTATAGTGATAATGATATAGGCTTGGTATTGGGGCCTACCCCCTCACTTCACACACCAAAATGATACTGGTGTCAATTTCTTAACCATAATATACCATTAAACATGTTTTATACTTGACCAGAGTATCAAGTCGACTTCCACCTTGGTGATGAAATCCAAGTAGGTTGGCCAAGGGTTGGAAAAAGTTAAAATGATTGTTTAGATTTCATGATTTGGTTGTGTGTGAATAAAATATTGAAACTATATTATTAATTTAAAAATACCTAATTAATCTATGTGATCTATTTTAATCATGTAAGCAATATTAAAACAAAGTGTGAACGAATCACTAGCATAAAAGGTTAATTCTAACTTTGAAACTAGGCATAGTGTTGATATGGTTAATAGTGTATGAAAAAAATATAGAATAGGGTAAATAAGGTTGAACATGTACTATGAAATTAAGGTCTAAAAATAAATAAGATCAGTATAGTCAACCCAGTTATCTAGATAGCACACATAACACATAACTTGGTTGATAGGGTCGATCTAGTTGACTGTGCAAGGGAAATTTTAAAGACTACAAACTATGCAATTAAAGACTATGAATAAAGATAAAAATAGATTAAAAAATAACCTTAGTGGATAAAATATGCAAATAATTATTATTAATATTCAAAAACCTTGATATATGCTTACAAATTCTTCTAACTAGGTCAACTAGGTCGATCAAGCTTTACAGAAACTTGTTGTTGAGTTTCTGAAATATACAAGGTCAATTGGGTCAACCTAGTATGATTAACGTAATGTATAATAAATTATATTTTCAATTGGGTTGACCTAGTATTTTGGACTAGATTTCTAAAAATTTGAAAACCTGTACTAGGTTGATTGGGTCGATCTAGTAAATTGTACCTAAAATTCTATGTACAGAAGTTAGATACTGGGTTGACAGAGTCAATCCAATATGGTAAATATATGATAAAAATAATGTTGAAATAATGAAATAAATTAAATAAGGTAAAAAAATCTTATAAGTGTTAGTTCACATCATGTTCACCAAAATGTATGCAATTATAAATGCATCATGTTTATAAATCAATCCTAGCTCGAAGAAGATAGTGCATACCTTCACTTCTAATTGGGAATACATTTGTTAAGTGGGAGCATGGACAATATTGGGATATGATATATCCTATTATGGGATCACTTTTCACAATTCACCATGCTAGAAGGGTTCCAAAGCCTACAGTCTAACACAATCACACAACAACGACAAAAGAGTCATAGGTTTAATGTTCACTCTATTCTAATAAACAAGAAGGTAAATCTAATCTAGTGCACACCAAAGCTTTTGGCATAGTATGAGGGGTTATTAAAGAAATAAAAACATGTATAATATAATCTTAACTAATTTAAGTATGATTAAGACCCTAATACATGGAATATTAAGAGTAATATTATTCAATCAAATACATACACTACTTCTATCTACTAAAGAGAGGAGAACAAAGTTAGAATATACTTACTTGAATGTGAATACGTCAAGACTCAATATTTACCTTGGCAAAAGGGGATTCAATAGAGTTTTTTTTGGTTTGTAAGGATAACTTAAAAATTCTAAAGCATCCAATACTTATCCAAAAGACTAGAATCTCCAAGTAGAAACCCTAAACTAACACTCCTCAAGTAGAATGGTGGAATAGAAAATTATAAAAAAGTGCAAGTGAATAATAAATATTAATTACATACTAAAATAATTATGAAATTATATTGTATTTATAGGTGGATATCACCCTAAATGATTTTGAATATGTCAATTGTATAGTGTTGACCTAGTTGACCCTGTATGTTTTCAAGAGATAAATGGCTAGGTCCGGATCTAGGTCAGCCAAAAGGTAGACAAAACTCAAAATGAAAAATACCCTAAATAGTATAGGGTCAACCTAATTAACCATATTTAATAATTAGAGGTTGAAAATTGTATAGAGTCAACCCAATAAACCTAATATAGTCAACTAGTAAAAGGAGATCAAGGTGAGGAAAAAAGGGATGGAAAGAGGAAAATTTTTAGAAGAGTGTGCAAGGGAGGAATAATAGCTTAGTGAATGGTTTTAGGAGTTAGTGAGATTGGTAATAATGTTGAAATAAGGGACAATAATCCTGAAAATCACCAATGGTCTTGTGTCCCCTTTCTTGGTGCAACCCTTAAGGCATGCACTTAGAGAGATTGAGTCTCGATGGGTTCCTGCAAGATGTAAAACATTAGTATTTAATAGAACTTGAAAATATTATGTATACACTTGTTAAATTATTATTGGTAGAGATGAATTAATTCATTATCATCAATAATTTGGGACTCAAATTCCATTGAATTAGTTAAAGACTAGATAATTTATTGGTTATCATCAAAAACTTGAAAATTTTATACATTATCATGAATAGAGGGACAAGACACCAATTCAATAGAGAACCTCTTTACCTTAGATTCTTGGAGGGGATCCAAAGTAGTAGTAGTAGTAGTAGTAGTAGTAGTAGTAGTAGTAGTAGTAGTAGTAGTAGTAGTAGTAGTAGTAGTAGTAGTAGTAGTAGTAGTAGTAAATTAGCTATAGGAATGGCCATTATGTTGAATGATTCAAATATTTCAATCAGGTCCCATGTTTTATGTTTGTACCTTTTTAAATAAGATAACTTTCACTAATATTAATTTCTAACTTGGTTGACCACTAGATCTGAATCATAAAATACTAGTACTTGCTTTATAATGTTCTTGAGTGCAAATTATAATCCTAGAATTAAATCCTCATACTCAGCTCTATTATTCATGCATAACAATTGTAATTTGTATGCTTCCAAGAAAGTTTTACCTTATGGATCAATTATCTTGATTCCCATGCCTAATCTTTTCTTGGATCTAGTGCCATCAAAGTGTAAATTCCATAGCTATTTGTAACCTTCAAGTTCTAGATTTTGTACTTGATTTTGACAAGTAAAATTATAAATACCAAAGATAAGAGACTTATAATTTACCTCTTCATTTTTGACATTATATTCTATGATGGGATACTTAATTCTTAGCTCTCTATTAATTTTGATCTGATTTGCAACTCCTCTCCATGGCAGCCATATATGAGATAAGTCTATAGAAAGATACCCATTGAGTGTTTTGGACTAGTCCCTACTTAGTAGTAGACCATAGCCTTTATATGTGTCCACCACCAGTATATCAATGGTCATTTAAACACATGGTTAAGAGGCTATTTAGATATGCACGTCCCTTAGATCATAAACTATAAGAACTATTATTTTATCCAATTGTGAAATGGTCCTCTTTGAAGGGCTTGTCATCAAACCAAGATTTTGACATATAGAAGTAGGCATTATAGTTGAAAAATCTCTAGAATCAAGTAAATAATTATGAATATTCTTACTAAATTCCCTGATAGTAAAAAAAAATGGTGGAACTTCTAGCTTGATTTTTTAAATAACATTAGCATCAACAAATTTCACTTTTTGCATAGGTGATTTTATTCTCTCCATAGGTGTCTTCTTAGTAATAGACCTATACAAAAATTCTTTTTTTTTGGTAATCTAAATCATAAAGATTTTTATTTGCTTTGATCTTCTTCATGTCTTTGATGATTTTATATCCTCCTTTTCTAGGTTCTTCTTTATTATGTAGTTGATTGTTCCCTCTTAGAGAAGGTGGATTGTTATTAGTTTTAGGATTAGGAAAAATTATAGTAGTATTTGGAGGAGTTGATGTTGTGAGTGTTTTCTTATTTCATAGATTGTAGCCACCTTTTTGGAATTATTGGAAAGCATGAACTTTGTATGTGTTGTCCTCTAACTCATTGTCATATTCTCCTGAAAAGGGAAACTCATGAGTCTCAAAGAACATGGAAGTGATGGAAGAGCCAATATCAAGATGAGGTTCAGGTAGATTATGCATCTAGATATTTCAAATTCTATATAAAATTTGATGCAATCAAGCTCACAATGCCAAGAAGTATTATGAACCAGGGTTCTAATTAGGAAGAGTTGTATCTACTATATTAATCTCTAGAAGTTTTTTAGGCTACTCTATATTATTTAAATGCATGTTAAATGGTCCATTGTACCTATGGAATGCAATATTTTGATTTTAATTTGGGGCATTATCATTATACATCTTCCTTTACATGCCTAGGAAGTTATTACTGAGATTTTAGACCATCTTTTGAATAGCATTGATTTATGATTTCATAGAGTCAGTGCTTTGTAGAATAATAAAAAAATACATATCCAATTATTTATTCTATTGGTAACTAGTTCCTTGCATGTGTTTATTCAAAAATACATAGTTTAGCTATGTTTTTTATGTCATGTGAGGTAGCATGTATAGTTAGTTCTAATTAAATTCTAGGAAATTATACTTGGCATGTGGATTTTGATTCAACATGGGAAAGCCATTGTGGATGTTAGACATAGTAGGTACTTGAGGATTGAGCCATTTGTCGATATTAATGGATTTTTTGAATGTTTATGCTAAATTCATAGTGATAATAACTCTCCTCAATAACACTATAGTAATTATATCGAGTACATTATTTTACATCTCCAATGTTATTTCTTCCTTTGGCTTATAATCCAGAGTTATCCAATTATACATATTTTTAAATATCACATTGAAAACATAGATAGGCTCATTAGGATATATCTTGATACTAGTGAAGAGATGGTATATTATGATGGGATTGGTAACTTATCCACATTATGCAAGAAAATATTATTGACAAGCATTATAAGAAGTGATGGAATTATCCATTATATTTAAATACTAGTCATAGGCAACATCCATCAATGTGAAAGGGAAAATCCTACATGCAACATCTTCATGGATAGCATTCATCAACCTTAGATCAAAATTAAAGGAATTAATATGTTATTCTATTGTCTTGGCTCTTGAGGGAAAAAAGGGTGGTAGATACCTCTTTGGATTCCTAGGAAAATCATGCATGCCCCTTGGGATGGCAATAATAGATCCAACTAACTATGGTGGCTAAGCCATTATAGGATTGAAAGGTAAATTGTTGATTACTAGAGAAGTAGTCCTAGGTTTATTATAAATAGTTGATATAGTTCTAAGTCTCTTATGTTGTGACAAAGGTGAAACTAAAAGGCCATCCTAGGAATTAGATTTGGTCACTCTCCTAGGTGACTCCAGTGTAGATATATATAAAAACTAACCTCTTTTATAGAATAAGTAGTCCCACCTTTTAGTGTCAATAAAACTATTGATGTGGGTTTCATGCACACCATAGATAATGAGGTAGCCTCTAACATTTTAGGATATTAATAGAGAAGAACTCCAATCTAGGGCATGAGTTATAGGTATGCAATCTAAACAACCTATTGATGGAATAGATGGTAGGGTATGAAGGTTATTGACAAGGGTTTTTGATGGAGGTATGGTCTTTAAAAATGGTAGTAAATTCCTATGTGAGTTAGATTGAGGGCCAGTTGCTAATCTAAAGTGGGTAGGTCTCAAAACAAACTCAAAAATGAGGGAAGGGTAAGGTATAAAAGGAGACTCTATGGTTTTTAAGAATCACTTCCCTAGCTAGTTTATAAATGGACAAGTGCTTTCAGAACCTATGCCTATTTCTAAGAGCAATCATACACACAATTAGACATAACTAAGATGTGTAAGGAAATATCAATATTGGAAACTCACAGGCCTCAGTCAAAAGTTGCTCATTTTTGAGTAGATATGATACACTCTTACTCAAGAGATTATGACTCAAGTTAATGAGGTATATAAGGTATATTTATCACAAACATAGAAAACTATATAAACAAATCAATCATACACATTTCAAATTATGAATCAATTGACTTAATTATCCTAATCAACATAATTTACTAAAATTTCAATAGTTGTTGCACATATTAGTATATCAATCAAGATAATTAATAACCCATTCATAGATTTTGTACACTAAGTATTATTGAGTCATACAACCAAAATTATAATCCTAATTACATAAAAAATGGAGAAAAAAATACACAAACACATTCACTGACAATAAAAATTTATGATGCTCTGATATATTGAAATTTTTCTAAACCATCCATAGGGTAGATTACAATTGTTTAAATAGACTTGGAGAGGGGGTTGTCTCATCCTCCAAGTTCATGCAAAGTCATTTACATGTACTAGTTAGAACATAATTTTTAACTACAGTCAAAACTACATAAGATTAAACTCATAATTATCATTTAGTCATAAGTTGACCTTTTCAAAACCATGCAACATGTACATGTGCACAAAAGATAAAAGACACTTTAAAATAAAAATATAAAACTACAATAAAAATATAAATATGTACACCATTACAAAATTTTACATTCACCAAATATTACCCCCTTTAAGGCTGTATAATTTGGATGTTTACATGCACTTTGGTTGGTGTAGTGTTTGCAGTGGTAGAATTTAAAACTACATATGTTGACATGGTACTTGAAGTAGTGGCTTGAGACTACTTTTTTTCCTTGTTCTCATTGTAACACTTGTTTGTTATGTCATGTTGTTTTTGTATGATTTTTAAGTTAATCAAAGGTGGTTGGTGGAACCTATTAACTATTGATGCAGTGGATTGCACCCAAGGCAAGGAGGTCGAGCTCCTACCTTCCACAAGCAACAATGGAAACTTGCCTCTCACCTATGGGACCGGTGAAGCTGGAGGGGAGAGTCTCTAGGTAAGGGCTAGCTCCCTTTGATGCATCTAATTTGTTCCAGTAAGTGCTAACACACACACACACACACACACACACACACACACACACACACACACACACACACACACACACACACACACACACACATATATAATGGGGGTGATGAAAAGGGAGAAAGATTGCAGGAAAACAAATCTACTCTAAAGGAGGTGATGCACCAAAAATAAACTGACCTTCTCACACTCACACTTAAAATTAGACAAACACATAAATACACTTCAAACTAGTAGAAGGACCAGGTTGCAAGAAACTTGGTAGGGAGGCTTTAATGGAAAATATAGAAAATAGGGATTCACCAAAGGTGCTATGAAATGCACACTATATAGTAATTTCTTTTGTTTCTACACTTCCAAATATAGCTCTCATTGTCAGCTATAGAAATAGCACCTTATAGACACTAGGTATGTTGGTGTTGAACCTGTGGAAGCATCAAGAAGCAATGAATAAACACAAACTAACACTTAGACATACACAGAGATATCTAACTAGGATAGAGGTAAAAAATGTGTTTATTGATATAGGTGAAAATTTGCCAGGGCTATGCCTTACAAATGTGGAAGATCCTTTTTCCAATGACAAGTCTCCAATATATAGAAGAAGAAAGGAGGCCTTTTGACACCCTTTTTATAGGTGACCCATGTGCCTTACGAGCATTGGGAAAATTAGGCCACTTAAACATAAATGCTGTGTCAGCCCTGGCTCTGACTTAAGGCATTTTTTGACATAAGCCATGCCATTTCCCCATTAACTGAGATTGCTCCTTAAATGCAACTACATGATTTGTCTACTCATAAATGCAAAATGAAGAAAATGGATCACACAATTGGACATTCGCACCTTCTAATGGTCAATTTGCAAACACTATTTCACCTGCTAGAGTAATTTCTTGAATCGGTGCCTCCCTTTGCCACTTAGACTATTTGCCTGCTCCTATACTTGGCACTTTTGGCTCTTTCAGCCCTTAGGCTATCTCTGGGCAGGTAGCTACATTCCTTGGGATTTTTCATGGTTGGTGCTTAGACATTTAAAAAATAATGGCCCTTTTGCTAGCTTAGATTTGACATCCTTGAGCCCGTCACCCCTTGAGTTTCCTTCAGCTTCCTGCCCTGCCCCTTTCACTGAGAGTGCATCTACCTTTGACACATGTCATAATCCATTGCTTGGGCACCTAGAAGACACTTTGAAATGCAGATGTTGACACATAGCAGCTTCTATCGAGTTGATAATGGGATGTGGCAGCATCTACTTACATTAGATGGCCTTTTAAGGGTCAGTCAAAAGTTGACATGTGATCACTTTTGCAAATCCTTTAGCTACCTTATAGAAATTTTTGGGCCTTTTTTTGGTTCTTAGCAGATGCTGACACTTATCACACCCTGCATAGCTCCTATAAACTCATTCAGGCCCACCACAATCTTCCTTGAAGCCAATAGGAGAAACCCACAGATGTTGCCACCTGTTGGCTTTTGCTGAGCCCTACAGGGGACACGTGGCATGTTCTACTGCTCTTAAAAAAACATGTTGAAGTCTATAGAAACCTAAAAAATCCATAGAAAACCAAGCTCTACAAATTCCATAGAAATTCTTGGACTTGTGTAAAAATCAAAAATGAATTGGCCTCAAATAGTAGGGGAAGAAGGGGACCAATGTTTTGCCCTGATGGGCAAAAATGGTCAACAAATTGGTGACTCCAAGGGGAAGCATGCTTGCTATGCTTAAAGACCAGTTGCCTTGTAGTCCATTGGCCATGGAGTCAGATGTAGCTTGAACAAAAATCAGCAATAGCCCCACAAGATCCAGGAATCAAACATGAATATTTTTACCCCACACACAAAGGGAAACACACACAAGGCTAAAAACACTACATGTGCAAATTGCACTTAGGGAAAGTAGGAAAAGAAACTGAAAAACAAACTACTATATATAGCTAACCAGGAATGTTTTCCTCCCTCCTGGATCAAAGGGAAAACTTTGTAAGTCCCCTCCCTGGTGAGGAAACTTATAGTGCCAACCAAGTGGCTAGATAAAAAAGAGAGCTGGTGGCCTACTCCTCTTGCCTACCACATGAGTTGGCTTGTATCTGAGTGGAGATTCAAACATGCTTCCAATGTATACGTACTCTATTTGTTCTTGGAAGATTTCCTCCTATTGGTTCTTTAGGCTGGTGTATCTCATCAAGAAATCAATTGCTACCAGTTCATCACCATAAGCCCCTTGATATGCATCATTGACTGGCTTGTTCTCTTTTGCCTCATGCTCGGGTTCCATGGTATGACCATCTTTCTTGATGATTTTAAAGAAGATATCTTCAGATTCACTAACCTCCTGAAGGGGTAAATCTAAAAAACTACAGCCTCTTTGCATGCTTGTTTGAACCCCAATGCTACCTTCTTTGCTCTTATCCAGCTCATAGCCTCCTTGAAGAATAGTGAAACCTACCTCAATGACTTCAAATGAATCATTCAAAACATGAACAAGAGATTGTCCATGCTCCTCCATGTCACCTAAGGTGATCTCCTCCTCATCTGTACTCATGAAGTGTCCTTAGTCAGTCATAAACTAAGCATAATCTATATTAGGGAAGGCCTGATAGCTTTATTAGAGGTGTACGAATGGAGTGTATTCAGACACAGAATCTATTATTTGGTCTAAAATGTCCATCACATGTTCACTGAGGAGACCTGCTCTGCACTCCAACTCTGTAATTCGCCTATCCATATCTTCCTAGAAAAGCCTTTCCTCAAAGTCACAATCATCATCAGGAGTAGGAACAACCCCATCTTCATCAAGGTTTTGAGAAAAAAATTTCTCTTCTTCTTCCTTTCTACCCCAAGATTCCATTGTTTGCTTCCAACTCATGA
The DNA here is from genome assembly GCA_037957365.1 of Torreya grandis. Classification (NCBI taxonomy): domain Eukaryota; kingdom Viridiplantae; phylum Streptophyta; class Pinopsida; order Cupressales; family Taxaceae; genus Torreya; species Torreya grandis. Next base: position 2,296,115 of record JARHVA010000419.1, read on the forward strand.
TCTTGGGATTGGAATCTTGCTCTTACAAATAGGCAACAACTTTATCCTCTTTAAGGTCTTGAGTTGGTTCATCATGTTCTTTCTTCCAGCTTAGAATTTGGAGATCATATTGAAAGACTTGAGGAGGTTGGGGAAGATTTGGGAGCGTCTACTCATATACAAGAAGAGCTGTCTAAAAAGAGGTGTGCTAAAAATCTAGGTGCACATGATTGAGGGTAAGATCGATTGATGCATCGGATGAGTCAGAATGAGCAAGTGCCATTTAATAGAAAGGATTTGGCACACAAGAGGGAGTTTTCTCTAGAATAGGAGAGGGCAAACCTTGGGGCAAAAATTCTTGGTTTTTGTCCCTCCACTTTACCAACACTTCATCAATATTGAAATTAGCTTGTGGATTGGTGGAAGGGGTGTTTTTTGGTGTTGACTCCTCTTGTAGACATCAATATTGTGTCAACCCCCCCTTGGTCCCCTTCTAAACATCAACACTCCTAACCCACACTTGAACCCCTTTCACCTTGGACACCTCACCTAGACACCTCACCCTAAGACCATTTCTTAGCCTATGAGTCAGCGTAAGACTAAGTCCTCCAAATCCTAACTACCCATGACCTATTATCACTCCATCCTAACTCCCTAACTAACTTCCATGCCTCATAAACCCATGTTTTGACTATTCTCCAATGACAAAGGCACTTGGCGAGTGGAGAAATGGGCAAAGAGATAAAAATAGCCCTTTTACCCATTCTTTCTCCACTGACGTCGGTCAACACTCGACCGACGCACATGGGATCATCAACATCAGTTACATAAGCCTAGCTCTAATGTTGAGCTAGCCCCTGCCTCTTTACACATTGATGTGTACACTCTGAGATCTAAAGCACCAGAACTCAACTATCATTCTCTTGGCTATCGAAGCTCTGCACAAGTCATTCTAGAGACTGGATTAAAACATTGTATGAGGACCTCAACATCAGCCACAATGGGAATAAGCATTCTAACATCTTTGGTTCTTCACCAAATAGAGTTAAGTATTCTTGGTTCTCATTTTAGTTTTGGAATACATTGTTAATTAGTCTCCATTTGGTATTTCTAAAATATTGTCAAGAGGCCCAACTTCTTTTGTGGAGAGGCTAAAAGGCCTTCTTCTTATTCTCATCCCCTTCTCACACTAATCTTCCACCTACCCTTCCTCAGACCTCATTCACCTTCCCATAACTCTGCAATAACATCTAAAATTCTAGAAAATCCCTCTATCTATTCTGGAAATAACTTGAAAGCCATCCAAGGCCAACAACCCCTACCGACATCGATAACTTAACTAACATCAGCACCATCAACTTACCAACCTCGATAGACCTACCAACATTAGTGACTATGACACATAGATTGTAGCAAACAGGTGTGTGGTATCTTTCCTACCTATTTCTTTAGTCATTATCATTCCTTTTATACAAAACTCTTTTCTTTAAATAATGGACTGTCATCCCTCAAAGAGCTTTATGCTTCTAGGACCGAGCGTGTAGCTTGGCAGTCCACCATATTCTCTTCTAACATTTTCTTTGTTCAAGTTTCTTTATTTCTATAGGTGTTTCCTCCACAGTCAAAGAGGATCTCCCACAAAAGCTTGGATATGGTGCATACTTAATTCGGGTAACATCAAACCCCTAACTCTTAACCTTAGTTTCTTCCTCTTTTGAATGTATTAGCAAAAATATAGAGAAACATTTTGGCACACCTAGTGGGACCCTTGGAGTTTTCTTTGGGTTCATTCTTCTTCTTTTAAAAAAGCAAACTTTCATATAGATGCATTAGGAAAATATTCTCTTATTGCATCCCCTCTTCTTTGCTTTTATTTCTTAAGAAAGAAAAAATTAGCTTCTCTTAGCTTCTCTTCTTTGTCTTTTTGTTTCAAAAGGAAATCATTAGCAAAAGTTAAAAAGAACATCTCTTTTTCTTCTTGTTGATTCTTGCATGCATCATAGAGTAGTGAAAAACTCATACTCTTTACCTCTTCTCCAATTTTTTGCATTTGAATAACATATTTTGATTTGGGTTTAAAACTATTGCATTCCATTCTTTCTTGAATGCATACTTAGCCCACTTAGTAATTAAAGCATTATGAATAAATCGTAGTGCACAAATGTTACACAACCAAACCACAATCACTTCAAATCAAACACTTAAACTTACTTGAGACAAGGCCCGTCTAGGATTTCATCACCTAGCGGATACCTTACCCCACCCGGCAATCCTACTTGGACTTCACTACCAAGAGGAGGACCCACTCTTTTCTCTAGCAGAGTATAAACTATAGGCAAGGTATATTTTGGCTAAGCAGCCCAACTCAGCTCTGGGTTTCTAAAGTGAAGGGAGCAAGCCCCAACACTAGGCCACGTACTGAACTTAACACAGATATTTTTGAGCACCATTACACAACCTGAAACCAGCCATAGACTTCTTCTTTAGGACCTATTCTACAAGCCCAACTCCCAACACATTATCTTAAGGCATAAGCCACCATGACTCTAAAACTCATTCCTAGGAATCTAACATTTTAGAGGTTTCTTGCCTAATCATCTATTCTTTTATTTTTATCTAATTGTTTGAGTTGGTAAGGTTACATCATTGTTAAGTCCAAAAACAACTCAGAATTTCTCCTTCCAAAAACTATCAATTTTTTGTGTTTCTGGAATTACACAAAAATTGACATCAATTTTTCCACTGACATCGGCAACAAAACCTTCACTGACATCAGTTAGACAACTGACGTCGGTCATTGTTAGTAAATAATATAATTTTTTTTCCAAACAACAAGCTTAAAACCCAAATTTCTTGTTGTTTAACACAAATTCTGGTTTTCTAAAACTAGAACACATAGTTTTTGTAACCTAAATCCCTTTCACCTTGGATGGTTCTAATACACAGTCATGCCAAATCTCTTATTGACCACATGATTCAACAACCACTCCCACCTTCTCCCTTCGTTCCAAGTCATCTAATGGAGTATAATTCAGACACTGAGCGTACTCCTATCCAACCTACCCCTAATCAACCTCCTATTGTTCCTCAAGGGGATCAAAACTTTGAGAGATTCCTTGACCACAATGTCAAGGTTCTCCAACATTATCTCTCTAGAAGACAAACATGAGATCCTTTAGGTAACCTTATTTATGGGATGCCAACTTCTTTGGCTAAAGTGGCAATGATATCAACAACATCCACTACCCAACCTATGGTCACTCAGGCTATTGCCTCGACCAGTAACCCATCCATGGCCAATGTTCAAGATTTGGCCTCCCCTTTTATCCTTTCTAGCCCTACCTCCATCAGGATTTCTATACCCCCTCAACCACAAACAATTCAACCAAGTATGACACCTTTCCAAAACTTGATTGTCTCTATCCCACCCACTCTTGTGCCTATACACATGAGAGTGACCACCTATCCTTTAACTAGTGTCACCACCATTCAACCACCCTTGGCAGCATCTAGTCAAGTTGTGCCCTCTAACTTCATGGCACAAGCCCCCTTATCCTTGACATTGGCCCCTATGACAAACTATTAATATGTTACACCTACACAAATGCAACCAAATACATCATATGCCCCTCCTAATGCCTTCCGAGTACCCTATAACTTAGGGGGTGCCCCTCATGCCAATCCATCTACCGATCTAATTAAGATGTTGATGGATAAGATGTCCAACCTTGAGACATCCATTTTAGGTTTGAAGAATGTTCTTTCATACGAATAAATCTATAACAAACCTATCCACCCTTCAATTCCTATTCGACCATACCCTAGCCAATGGGAACTCCCAAAATTTACTCGCTTTCAGAGTAAAGAGGACCCACAACAAAATTTACGAGCGTTTAGACATGCTTGCTACCTCATAGCCCACGATGATGCATTATTACTTTGCACATTCCCTATGTCACTTTCTAGCACCGCCCTTGACTGGTATAGCTCCATTACTAGTCATTCTCTCTTCACCTTCACTCAACTCACTCAGCTTTTACTCCATCATTTCTCAATCAATATTACCAAGAAGGTCTCCATCACAGACCTTTATTCCATTAGACAATTTGAGGATGAGTCAATAGCTAACTTTGTCACCTGTTAGAGAGGTTTGATTAACCAACTCTCCTTCTCACTTCCTCAACCTGAGCTCATTGAGATCTTTTCAAGAGCATGTGCCAAGCACATCTCATCTACTCTATGGGTTCAAACTTTTCACACATTTAATGAAGCTTTCACTATGGCCTGAAAGCTTGAACTTTGCACAGTCGAAGAAGATAGGATCAAATTGCATAGCAAAAATACCAATGCAAAATCCAATGACCCTTCTTCTTCCAAATCTTCTTCTTCCCACTCCAAGTCTAAGGGATCGGTGAATGTTGTGGTGCTTAGGTCACCATCTTCTACCACAACCAACCAATCTAAGCTTTCCACTTCACAAAACATCACAAGACAATTCCAAAAATGGTATGAATAGCGATGATACACTCCAATAGGAGATTCATATGCTTCTGTATTGGATAAAATAGTGAAATAGGGAGTCCTCAACCTCCCTTAAATTTGACCAGTCCAATTTGGCCCCTCACGAGCCATCCCTGCATGGTATAGGGAAAATGAATTTTGTAACTATCATCGTGTCAAGGGTCATGACACAGATAATTGTAAAACCTTAAAAAACATTATTTAAGACATGTTAGACAAAGGGGACCTTGTTTTGGATAACCCTAATGCGTCGACCAACCAAAAAATTGATGTCTTTAGGAAACCATTTCCTAACCATCCCCCAAGTCAGAACAATGTTTAGACCATGGTCGATGACCCTCAAGAATGCAACATACGCACGATCGACATGGTTTGTCCTTTCATTCCTAACCAACCTCTCCCACAATCTGAAGAGGTTAGTTATCCCATTTCTCCCATTTCTCCAACATAGGTAGAAGAACCTATTTTACCCATATCACCACCATGACATCAAACACCTCCTCTACCCATTCTTCTACCTTGTGAAGATCTTGTATTACCTATTCCTCTTACCCCCACCTTCCCTATTCTTCTACCATTGGAAGAAGTTACCATTCATACCCCACACCCTCATGTAGAAGGGGCCATCATCCCTCTACTTCACCCTTTAGAAGATCCTTCCTCTCCTATTTTTCCTCCACCAATGGAGGATAGTCCTCCATCCACCCCCCTTCCACACATAGGAGAGTCTACTTTGACCTCTCCCATATTGGAGGATGCTTTGATGGCACTAATGCTAGCTACCCCACCCTCATCCTTCTTATTACCAATGGAGGATATACTTTCCACACTCTTAGACAACATGTGGAAGGCATGATCATTCCTATGCTCTATCTGCTTAAAGATCCAAATCCTCTAATCCCTTCTCTACCGAGAGAACTCACCGCCTCACCAACTTTAGCCAAGGAAGATCCAGTGACGGTTCTCTCTCACCTTTGGCCCATGATCATTACATCCAACATGTTTATGCTCTCACGATCACCCAAATATTTTGAAGGATCGACTATAAGGCCTCACACAACCTCATCTAAACCCTTCTCATGATTAGCAAAAAACTTAAGATTTCTCCATTCTAGGAACCTAAAACATGAGGCGCTATGGGAGCAACTTAAGGCTCCTTATCTTGCGCATTCCATTTTGCCTTATACTATCAATCCTTCCATGACAACTTACCCCAAAGTCTCTGACAAGGAGTGGGTCTTCATTTCTAAATCTTTAGAATCTTAGCCTTCCACATCTGAACCTGAACCCTCACAAGCGTCCACCATGCTGAAATAGATTAAATCTCTCAATGTTCACCTCGTATCAAAACCTCACTCACCCACAAGTGAAGTTAGATTTGAACCTCACCTTGAATATTAGTGGTCCTTGCAGCATACTAAAGAAGGCTGTTAAACCACGTCAGTCTACTCCTCCCCCACCTTCACCATTGCCCTCTATCTTGGGTCCACATCCTTCCACTTTAACAAGATTGCTCCCTATTCCAACACCTCACAAAAACAAACTACCTCCATTACTCCCTCTACCAATCAAAAACATACTCCTTCCAAATAATTTGACACCTCTCATCGAGAAAGTGCCATCTACATGTATGGCCACACCACCAACTAAAAAGGTGGTATAATAAACTCCCCCTACAACTCCTAAACAAAAATTGTCAACCCCTACTACAACAATGAGCGCAAACCCATTAGTGGGTTCCTATGCTTTGATGTTACACTAATTGTTACAGTCTTCTAGCATTGTTCTCCCACCCATTAAGCCATACCAACCTCTCAGATCAAAACCATCTTGGTTCGACAACACTCAAATCTACTTGTATCATCACATGCTTGGGCATGATACTAAGCGTTGCTGAACCCTTAAGGTTGTCATTCACCAACACCTATAAAAGGACACCCACCACCTTTGTGACAAACTACCAACACCATCCCATGCTTCCCAAACCTCCTCATTTAAATTGGGATCCAAATGCGAGATGATGGTCCCTCTACCACCTTCTCCCCCTTTATTAGAAATCAACACTATTAATGTGGCCACTAGGTCACAAACCCTAAAGGATAAAGGAAAATAGTAGGTTTCTATCCCTTGGACATATCCATTCACCAAGCCTTCTCAACCACTAAAACCCAAGATTTCTATCTTGGGCACACCTCAACCAACATCTTCGGAGGCAATTCATGACTCTATAGTGAAACTTCACCAAACCCCTATGAAGATGTCTTTGTATGACCTAATACAAAGCTCTTCGAAACATCGCTAGGCCTTGATCAAATCCTTATCTTTAGTGGAGGTCCAACCTGAAGACCCCCAACCACTCACTACTTTAGTCAAAGCATTACCCACCATTGCCTCTGTCACCTTCAGTGATTTTGAGATTCCTACCTACAACCTAGAAGATCAAGATCCCGCCCTCTAAAACTAAGCCTATCAGGCAAAAGTTTCACAGGATGCATCCTCACATCACACTCCTTGTCAAAGAGGAGCTTTAACATCTTCTCTCCATCTCATTTATCCAACCCATTGATTATCCACAATGGGTGTCAAACATTGTCCCTATCACAAAAGCAACTAGGGGAATTTGAATTTATCATGACCTCAACCTAGCTTGCCCAAAGGATGGATTTCTTTTGCCAAACATCAACCAACTTGTTGATCTCCTTGCATGACATGCTCTCTAATGATGACTTTCATCAAGATTGATTAACACAACTTGAGTTACTTGACAAACGTTGTCTTGCCACTCTTAATCATCTTCATATCTACCAAGATCGCATGAAGCATGCCTACAACAAAAATCTAAAAGAGTGATTTCAAAATCAGAGATCTCATCCTTAAAGAAAACCAACACATGACCAATATGAAAAGAAGCAAATGGGGCAAGTTTTATCCTAATTGGCTCAGACCTTATATCATAATGCACAAGTATGGATCAGGCACTTATCGTCTGTCTTTTCTTGAAGGCTGGCCAAAACCTGAGCCCCTTAATGCCTTACATCTATTACCATTCTACTATTAACCATGTAATCATTCACTTGATGTTTAACTTGAGCTCATCCCTTGAGCAACCCTCATCATCCTCATTCTTATTCCTTTAAACCCTTTTTCCCTACAAACATTAGTTAACCCTTTTTTAAGCATTAATGCTTTGTCCTAATAAAAGGAAAACCCCTAAACCTCTATAGTCTAGTCTGTGACTAAAAGTTTAGTTTAAAAAAAAATAAAAAAAATTGGGATGCCTAACAAAATATTAAAAGGTCATAAACTATAAATTTAGATTGCTCCCTTGAAGGATAGCTACATTATTACTATAATTAATAGACTGCTCCATTAAAGGATAGCTATTCAAAGACATCTAAACATACAAAGCAAAATATAGACCACTCCCTCGAAGGATGGCTATGCCCAAATTTTTTCTACAATAATAGCACCATCTTAGAAGCTTCTCGCATCAATCAGCTTCACATGACCACAAAACAAGAACAACATCCCCAATTAGACTTCCCGCATTGATCAGTCTACCAAAAAAAAAAGAGACTAACAAACTATTAAGTCATGGACTTACCTATAGTCTTTCTCAAGGTCACCTATAAAAGGGGAAAAGTTATCCCTACTAAAAAGGGTTGCGATATCCTCACATATCACATAATCAAACCTATTACCCCACAATACCCAAGGGATTTGAGCTCACTTAATGTCAAGTGATTAGAGTAATTATCTAACACAAACCAATGGCCAATGACGTAATGCATGAACAAGGATTTTTTTTACAAAAACCCTATCTATGCTATCATTATGGTCCTTGTCAATGAAAGAGCAACACGCCTTTCACTTCTTACACACCTTCGTCACAACCCAAACATTTTCTAACCACAACCCAAACATATTTCCTAACCACTAACATAACATCATGATTTATTTAATGTAAATACCAATTTGTGTTATATAAATTATCATAGCCCATTCACATTAGTTTATATGGATAACAATACACATGGAAATGATCAATCAAACACAGTTTATGTCAAGCATATACCATCAACAATATGGAAACCTGCTAAAGTATAAATAAACTCATTTCATTTTTAACACACACCATCACCAGTATGGAAAATTGCTAAGGATGAAAAACCACATAACCTATGTTACAACATACACCATCACACAATATGGAAAAGGCTATAATATCATCATACACTCATCATTTCAAGCATGTACCATCAAACATATAGGAAATGCTAAAAACACTAACATGACCAAACCAACTATCAACCTCTTTGACTCTTCTTCCCTTTTAGGGAGACCTACATTGGCCTGAGGCCCTTAAAATGGGGCCTATGTAGGCAGCACTCAATTGACATGGGGTCTTCTAAGGTTAGCTCAGCCACTCACCCATTCATCTACATAATGGACCAACTATCTAAACCAGCCCAAAATCATGACCAAACAACCAGCCCTGCCATTGTAGAAGTCACTTTAGACTTCTCATAGGGCACATTGGAGATCATATACATCTCCTTAACCACAACATACAACACTTGAGATCACTTATATCTCAACCCAACTAGAAAAATAACCTTAGAGATCGTGACTATCTCCTCAGACCATGACCACTTTTAAGACAACTTTGCCATAATTGTTTTGATTGCATATGTTACCTCATAAATAGTTAGCAAATTGTATGTGCCCCTCACACCTATTTTTGGATTGTGACCAAGTTGATCCCCAATATCTATGACATTTTTCATGTTTTCCAAGAGCACTTCCTAGCTCGGGATACTTGGAACATGATGACCATTGGAGCTACAACTTTGATTGATCTAATCCAATCAGCTACCACTAATAAGCTGGGGACTAGTTACTTTGATTTTAGTATTCCTTGACCATTAGAGCTACAACTTTGATCATTTGACCCAATCAACTACCACTAATAAGCTAGGGACAAGTTACTTCAATTTTAGTGCTCCTCAACCTTGCTTGCAACAATTTGACTTGCCTATCAAGTGAAGTGGTATATATGCAATCTCAACTATTACAGTGTTCACACTCCAAACTCACCTTGCCCATCTACTACCTATCAAATTAGCACTTGATTTTGGGTTCCTTTCTCTCGATTCCCACTTTGAGGGGGAATACCTTATCCCATACTTAGGGCAACCTACACCTATTTTTGTCTTGTATTTCATCAGGACAAACCACAAGACAAAAGGGGCAAATGTAGACACCAATATTGTGTCAACTCCCCCTTGGTCCCCTTCTAAATGTCAACACTCCTAACCCACACTTGAACCCCTTTCACCTTGGACAGCTCACCTAGACACCTCACCTAGACACCTCACCCTAAGACCATTTCTTAGCCTATGAGTCAAACTAAGACTAAGTCCTCCAAATCCTAACTACCCATGACCTATTCTCACTCCATCCTAACTCCCTAACTAACTTTCATGCCTCATAAACCCGTGTTTTGACCATTCTCCAATGGCAAAAGCACTTGGCGGGAGGAGAAATGGGCAAAGAGCTAAAAGTAGCCCTTTTACCCATTCTTTCTCTATCGACGTCAATCAACACTCAGTCGATGCCAATGAGATCACCGACATTGGTTACATAAGCCTAGCTATAACATTGAGCTAGCCCCTACCTCTTTGCACATTGACATGCACACTCTGAGATCTTAAGCACTAAAACTCAACTATCATTCTCTTGGCTACCAAAGCTCTGCACAAGTCATTCCAGAGACTGGATTGAAACATTGTATGAGGACCTCAACATTAGCAATAATGGGAATAAGCATTCTAACACCTTTGGTTCTTCACCAAATAGAGCTAAGTATTCTTGGTTCTCATTTCAGTTTTGGAATACATTGTTAATTAGTTTCCATTTGGTATTTCTAAAATATTATCAAGAGTCTTGACTTCTTCCATGGAAAGGCTAAAAGGCCTTCCTCTTATTCTCATCCCCTTCTCACACTAATCCTCCACCTACCCTTCCTTAGACCTCATTCACCTTTTTGTAACTCTATAATAACCTCTAAACTTTCAAAAAATCCCTCTGTCTATTCTAGAAATAACTTGAAAGCCATCCAAGGCCAACAACCCCTACCGACATCGACAACCTAACTGACGTCGGTAGCCTAACCAACGTCGGCACCATCAACTTACCAACCTCAGTAGACCTACTAATGTTAGCAACTATGACCCATAGACTACAATAAATAGGTATGTGCTATCTTTCCTACCTATTTCTTTAATTATTATAATTTGTTTATACAAAACTCTTTTCTTTAAATAGTGGACTATCATCCCTCAAAGAGCTTTATGTTTCTGGGACCAAGCACGTAGCTTGGCAGTCCACCATATTCTCTTTTAACATTTTATTTGTTTAAGTTTCTTTCTTTCTAAAGGTGTTTCCTCCAAAGCCAAAGAGGAGCTCCCACAAAAGCTTGGATACGGTGTGCACTTAATTCGGGTAAAATCAAACCCCTAACTCTTAACCTTAGTTTCTTCCTCTTTTGAAAGTATTAGAAAAAATATAAAGAAACACCTCTAAAGGGTCTGAAAGCTCCATCTCTCTTTCACCCAGTAGTCTCATCCTTTTTTCTAATTCCTCAATTTGCTTGGCTAGGACATCCTCATTTTGTACCTCTTGGAGCTCGTGGGAGTCATCATAGAGATGGGGAGTGCATGAAGATTGCCATGAAATGCAAGGAACTTATTGAGGAAGGGTGGGAGGGACTTGAAAATAACTAACCTCATTTTTTACCTTGCACTCTTGGATAATGTCTTTCTCCCCCTTGATATTCCATAACTCAACCACTTTATCCTAGATCAAGCAATTTAGATTGGGAATCTCCTTTGGGGTTGATGGGGCCACAATGTGAGAGGGTGGTGAAGATTTAGATTCCACTTCCCTCACTACCAAGATGGACTGCTACATCTAAAGGTTTGCCAATTCAATCTATCTATCAAGATTAGCCTTAAACACAAGATTTGTTGTTTTGAAACTCTCCTCAACATGATTAGGGAAAGGACTTTGACATGCTTGACTTGGCTCATAAGTAGGGGCTGTATATGACTAATATGATACTTGGGGCAACAAGTATGTATGTTGATAGACTTGGTAAGGCTGCCTCTCATTAACATTCAGCTTCTCTTCCAAAGATGCAATCAAACCACCCACATCCAGCATCTCACTTGTAAGCCTGTGCCAATTGGATCTTTCAATAGGAGCCCATTCCTTCTTAACCTGATCCAGTGCATTCCTCACTTGATAGATGATATGATTAGAAATTTCTTGGCTACATCCCTTTCTAGTGTCAAGATCTAATACATATTTTTCATATCCCAACAGTGCTCGCTTGAAGGTGGAAATGGGTTGGTTAGCAAAGAGACTGGGTTGAGTAGGAGAAATGACATATTGAGAAGACTAGGCATAAGGCTAATATAGCTTATGGTAGGGTTGAGATTGGCCATATTAAACCTGATAAGGATCAACATAAGGTTGGTAAGGATCATAGCCATGTTATCCAAGGAAAATAGGGTCCATGGCTATGAACAATGGGGGTATACATACCAAAATATTATTTCTTGATGGTATGGTACCAAAACTACTTAGCTAGTTGATTTAACTTAGAGTCACCATTGGTGTTTGATGCAAAAGCCTCCAAAGGTTGGTTGGTCAAAGAACACACCAAAAGTTCTTCAACTCTGTGGACACAACTTGTCCTTGTTGGTCCCACTGGGCATGCCAAAAACTATTGACGCAGTGGATTGCATCTAAGGCAAGGAGGCCAAGCTCCTACCTTCCACACGCAACAATGGAAACTCCCCTCTCACTTGTGGGATTGGTGAATCTAGAAGGGAGAGTCTCTAGGTAAGGGCTAGCTCCCTTTGATGCATCTAATTTGTTCCACTAAGTGCTAACATATATATATATATATATATATATATATATATATATATATATATATATATATATATATAGATAAAGATATATATGGGGGGGATGAAAAGGGAGAAATATTGTAGGAAAAAAAATATACTCTAAAGATTGTGATGCACCAAAAATAAACTGACCTTCTCACACTCACACTTAAAATTAGACAAACAAATACATACACTTCAAACTGGTAGAAGGATCAGGCTGCAAGAAACTTGGTAGGGAAGCTTTAATGGAAAATATAGAAAATAGAGATTCACTAAAGGTGCTATGAAATGCACATTGTATAGTAATTTCTTCTATTTTTGCACTTCCAAATATAGCTCTCCTTATCAGCTATAGAAATGGCTCCTTATAGACACTAGGTATGTTGGTGTTAAACCTATGGAAGAATCAAGAAGTAATGACTAAACACAAACTAACACTCAGACATACACAAAGATATCTAACCAAGATAGAGGTAAAAAAACTGTTTATTGATTCAGGTGAAAATTTGCCAGGGCTACGCCTTACAAATGTGGAAGATCCTTTTTCTAATGAAAAGTCTCCAATATATAAAAGAAGAAAGAAGGCCTTTTGGCACCCTTTTTACAAGTGACCCATGTGACTTACGAGCATTGGGAAAAGTAGGCCGCTTAAACATAAATGTTGTGTCGGCTGTGGCTCTGACTTAAGGCATTTTTTGACACAGGCCGCATCATTTCCCCATTAACAAAGATTGATCCTTGAATGCACCTACGTGATTTTTCTACTCATAAATGTGAAATTAATAAAATGGGTCACACAATTGGCTATTCACACATTCTAATGGTCAATTCGCAAACACTGTTTCACTTACTAGAGTAACTTCTTGAATCGGTGCCTCCCTTTGCCACTTAAACTATCTACCTACTCCTACACTTGGCACTTTTGGCTCTTTTGGCCCTCAGACTATCTCTAGGTGGGTCGCTGCATTCCTTGGGATTTTTCATGGTTGGCACTTGGACATTTAAAAAACAATGGCCTTTTTGCTAGCTTAGATTTGACATCCTTAGGCCCATCACCCATGGACTTTCCTTCAACTTTTTGCCTTGCCCCTTTTGCTAAGAGTGCATCTACCTTTGACATGTGTCATAATCCACTACTTTGGCACCTAGAAGACACTTTGAAATGTGGATGTTGACACATGGTAGCTTCTGTCGAGCTGATAATGGGATGTGGTAGCGTTTGCTTACATTAGATGGCCTTTTAAGGGTCAGTCAGAAGTTGACACATGGTCACTTCCATACAGCCTTTAGCTACCTTAGAAAAAAATTTGAGCCTTTTTCTAGTTCTTAGCAGATGCTAACACTTGGCACACTCTACATAGCTCCTAGTAACTCATTTAGGCCCACCATAGTCTTCCTTGAAGCCAACAAGAGAAACACACAAATGTTGCCACTTGTCGGCTTCTACTGAGCCCTGCAGGGGACACATGGCACATTTTGCTACTCTTAAAAAAATATGTTGAAGTTTATAGAAACCTGCAGAGTTTGTAGAAATTTATATAATCCATAGAAAGCCAAGCTCTATAGAGTCCGTAGAAATTCATAGACTTGTGCAAAAATAAAAAATGAATTGGCCTCAAACAGTAGGGGAAAAAGGGGACTGATTTTTTGCCCTATTAGGCAAAAATGGTCAACATTAACTTGGCCAAGGAGTTTTGCATTTTCAACCTTAGTCATTTAGAAATAATTTTTGAAAATCTCCACCTCTATGACATTCCTTCTAGAGACACTTAACTTAGTTTCTATTTATTCTAATGTTAAACCTTTTAGACTCTTCTTAAATTTATCTATTACTTACTGTATAAGTTTGTCAAAATTTATCCTACAAACTAATTTTCTTGTAGAATATTTTACCTTTGATAACTTCAAATCTTCCAAAATCTATAGAATTTGGGCTCCATGTGCCTAATATTTAGGCATTAAATCCCCAACTAACTATAACCATTCTTGGGCATCTTCTCGCCTAATGAAAACTAAACTAAGAGCATTATATGCCTCAAGTGGTGTCATAAGGTCTAGATGACTATAAATTTTATTGCCTATGTATGAAAGTAGCATTTTCAACTTATCACTATCATCTCTCAAATAATTAGATAATTGATTAGTCCTATTGATATAAAGGGCCAATTCAATTTTCTTGAACTCCAATGCTTACAATGAGTTGTAACATCTAGAGGTTACTTCCTAAACCTCTACCTCTATGTTTGCAAGGATATGTATGGTTTTTATTTATTTCCTCAATTGTTCTACCTCAGCATCTAACTATTTTTGAGTTATCTCAGTGCCTTCATGGATGGAAACCATAGCATCTTTTTGTGCTTGAGCTAGTTATGTAAAATTTTCAATATATGGAGACTATCCAAACTACATATTATGCCTCTTAGTGAGGGAAAATACTTTTTGTCTTTCCTCAGATATTATCTCTCTCCTTTGTTATCTTCCAACTTCCTTTAATTCATTTGTTATATGCTACTAGATGGTAGGTCAAATGAAGTGGTGATAGAAGGGAGTTCAGTGATCTTGAAGTTGGGAAATAAGGAGGCATTGTTCCTCAAATACATAGCCTAGGGATGAATGTCTAATTGTGATGCATCTAAGGTTATAACTATAACCTCTTCCTGATCATCTTCAACTGTTAGTTTTTTCTTTTGTGCCTTGACAAGAATGTTAGGTAGGGAAGGCCAAATGATCTTAGATTAGTCTACTCATCCAAACTAAGCAAGTGGATAGACTGTGACCAATTAAGTCTTGATCTTCCTTCCTCTGCTAGAGCTTACCATAATAATTTTTCTATGGAGGTGGTAGAAGGCATGCGAAGGGTGATGTGAGTAGATTGGATATGGAACTATGGAGTGGCCATGATAGTCTACAAATTTTTATATATCTTCTTATTCTTTAAGGATCTAATGGTGGAGGTGCCAGTGGGGATAGAGGAGGTAGTTATGGTGAATGGAATAAAAGTGGAAAATAGGCCAATGAAAGTGGTGATGGTATCCTTCTCAACATTTGGGGTGATAAGGGGGATATAGATGAATGTGGTTAGGGAAAATGGGTCAATGCAGGTGGAAGTAATAACTTCCACCTTTGGGGGTGTAAAATTAGAAGAAATTGGAACTATACCAAATATTGGAACAGTAGACAATAGAATAGTCATAAAAATTTGGGTACCTCGATGACATTACTTTACTAGCTCTTTATCTTTGTCTTATTTAAGGCTCAAGGCTTTAGACATTTATAAATATGTATCTTCCTTAAAATCATATTCATCTCCAATGCCCTTAATTTCAATAACCTCTACCTCTACATATTCTAAATGTTGTGGTGTAGGAGACAAGCCTTGAGATAACTCTACTATGGGATGCTCTGTAGGGGTCCTAGGATTCCTTTTATAGATAAGATGAGTCTTTAAATGTGTAGGGGAGCCTTGATCAGTTTATGTAGCTACCTCTTATGTTTTTATCCCTATAGATGTGGTACTCTAAGCCTAGGGAATAGTAGTAGATACTTAATTTATGCTTTTAGTTATCTTTTCTCATGCTTGTTCCTCCTCATCAGAGTCTAAAATGATGGGGTATCGCTCTTATGCTCCTCTAGGGTTGGGTTCAACTAATATAAGCTATTTTTTCATATATTTGAGCTTAAATTTCAAAGGGAGTCCTTGAGATGAAGAACCAACTTGTTCTTTAGATTGCTCTTTTGAACTATTTTGTCCAAAATTTTGAAGAGTCCCATCCTTTGTAAAGGGTTTTTTTGTTGTCTAATTCCCTTGTAGAGACTAAAGGGTCATCCTATATCATCATTAAATGATATTATTTTAATCCTACAATCCTATCCCTTTATAACACTTCATCATCATCATCATCATATTTCGCAATTAGAAACAAAAATTTATATCCATAAGGATCATGGATGTATGGGATATTAAGTCCCTATAAGTGCTTCTAAATAAAACCATGTGGATCCCATTTCCTATGTCGAAGTGTGGGGAAATGATAGCTCTTCCAATTTCCACCCACTTCTCAAAAATGATTCATCATGGTGTACACCGTTCTATTGATGACTATATGGTGGCTAAAGTATGAAATTTTCTTCACTCTTTTCGACAAATCTTCTTCAATGCTCCACCATAGTTATAAGGAAATCTCTTGTTTCACCATCTTGTCTATAATATCTTTGGAGACACATGGGGTATAATTTTTTTCCCCAGATCATTATAAATATGAAATTTAGATACAAGAATTAATCCCCTCTTTTAACTAGTGTTTTGAAAATATTATCTCCAATTCAGGGCATAGGTGTACCATGGATGGCTTGCCAAACCTAAGGATATACATACTCTACAATATTTATCATGTTTTTTGTATAGGCATACACATGCATAAACTAGAAGGGGTCATAAATTCTATTCTTAATGTAATCTATGGTTGGGTTCCATAATTCATCAAGGACTTTGTAGTAGGTTCCCATGATATAATCTAATAAGTAAGACATAATATAAAAATGGCCTACAGGCATGGGGTACTTATCATTATATTTGTTCCTTCGAGTAGAAATTGATTATTTATCCTAGTGTAAATTAAGCGTCACTAGTTAACAACATGGGTACCAATGGCACTCAACCTAGATCGACAAAATGAATGCTCAACATACCATAAAGTTTGTTTAATATATCAATGCGAACACATACTCCCATCCTAAATTTATCTATGAGAACATTCCCCTTTGGCTTATTTATTTTGCAAGGTATGGTCTATTCAGGGAGCAACCGTGAAGACAACACCTTCTCATGTATGTTTTATTCATTCTATGATACCACACTGTGATATCAAAGTATGAATCATATGTGTTTAGGGATAAGTATCTTTGAAAGTCAGCTCTCAAAATGCATAAGATGACTATTTTATTACTAGAATGATGAAGGAAAGCATCTTATGTTATCCTACATGAGAATAATAGATCTCACAGGAGGTAGATGCATAACATCACCTTTTTCTTGACATCTATAAAGTGTAGTCTTTGTATTTTTAGGGAAAGTAAGTCCTTGATAAATAATCCCTCATAGAGCATTATATTGTCTATGCCCAATGATAATATATCTACTAAATTTATAACACCCAATGCCTCTCAATAATTTATGTACCAATTGTCAAAAATGTTAATGTCAAAGAATAAATCAGTAAACTCTATGGAATCTTTGATTGAGTAGGGGGATGGTGGGTTTGCTCCTCAAAATGTCATATATAAAGATTCCATCACTATTGCTTGTAATATCCTTCTTCTTACTATATGTTATTTAATCAAATCATGTTTCCAATCTAGTCACTGATTCTTTATGTAGTTCTATTGAGATAATAGCTAGGGCTATTTCATGACATAGAAGAGTACTAAAATTTGAAATCAAGTTTGTTTTAAAGCAATGACATCTCTAATGGCTATGTATCACATATTTAATATTTTGCATTGAATATTAGTTTATACAATATAAATGCCCAATGTTCACTTCTTTTATATTCTTGTATAATTTAAATGTTATTAGTTAGTATTGATGGGGGACTTTAGCATATACTATTAAGAAACAATTTATTTGGATAAGTATAAAAAGTCCTTGTATTATTATTGGTAATTAGGTATTCAGGTTTTATGTTGGGGACTGGTCTTTATAAAAGACCCATAAAAAAATCCCAAAGACCTATTATTGTCAGACAAAATGTTCATGGTACTACTTTCAAATATGTATTTTCATTAGATAAAATGTCCATGAGAAAAAATATGATAAGAATGAATTGTTTTGGGGAAATTATTTTGGATAAAATGTCTAATGCAACTTCTCCAAGGGCCAAATTTATGCAGAATAAAATTTTTGAAGACCAAAGTCTGAATGAAAAGAAGTGTCAAAAATGAAAACCCTAAAAAATTATGGGACAAAATACCAAAACATAGAACCCAAAAACCAAACCTATTAGATAAAATGTCCAAATATAATGCCCAAAAAAAAAAGTCTAATGAGTGAAATCCTTGAATAAATTTCTCTGAAGTGCCTAAGTCCTAAAAATTTACATATTCAAAACTCAAAAAAGGAATTAGTGAAGTTAGTCTATAAAATAACACATGAATATCATGTCCATTTATTAAAGTATGAATATTAATAATAAATCAATCTTATAATTTTCACAATCATATAGAAGAGAGGCTCAATAATCAAGGCATGAATCTTGAAAAAAGTGGGTTCTCATTTCTCCTTAGAGAAAAGGGGGGTGTTATATACAACAATGACCAACCATAAATGAAGATGATGGTGGAGAAGGATTACATAGTATTTGAATAGTTATATAAAGACCCTCAATTATTGTGTCCATTAGTTTGATTCTTTAAGAAAGGAAAAGACCTATATGGCCTAATCAAGCTTAGTTATGCCTAGACATACAATTATAGTTAGACTAAAGTACATAGAATCCTACATAATGGTGAATTGAAACTTGTCTTTAGGAATGTGACTTAATTTGTCAAGATTATTAATTCTCAAATAAAATTTTTATTCATGTAAGATAAGAAGGGCCTAATGGCATAATTAGGCCTATTAGGCCTAATAAGTCATAATGTATAATCCTACACATAGAATTGATGGAATCCACATGTGTTAAGTAGTTGTTTGAAGGTTCAAGGCACAGGATAAGGTGAATATGAATAATGTATTAATGGTTTAAATTCATGTGGGTTTATTATTGGTAAAAGAGCTTAATTGCCCAAATAAGCGTATTAGGCCTAAATATGCATAATCAGGCATGTGTACATGAACTAAGACATATACACTTTCATAAAGATTGATAGAAGTATAAAATACTATTAGTTATATAAATACCCTCAATGATTATGTCCATTATTTTGATTCTTTGAGAAAGGAAAAAACCTATATGGCCTAATCAAGCTTAGTTATGCCTAGACATATAATTACAGTTAGACCAAAGTATATAAAAGCCTACATAATGGTGAATTGAAACTTGTCTTTAGGAATGTGACTTATTTTTTCAAGATTATTAATTCTCATAGAAAATTTTGATTCATGTAAGATAAGAAGTGCCTAATGGCCTAATTAGGCCTAAGAAGTCATAATGGACAATCCTACACACAAAATTGATGGCATCCACATGTGTTAAGTAGTTATTTGAAGGTTGAAGACACTTGATAAGGTGAATATGAATAGTGTATTAATGGTTTAAATTCATGTGGGTTTATTATTGGTAAAATATCTTAATTTCCCAAACAAGCCTATTAGGCCTAAATAGGCATAATCAGGCATATGTACATGAACTAAGACATCTACACTTTCATAAGTATTGATAGAAGTATAAAATAATTTCAAGGGGAGTGAAATAATCATAATTTTTTTTCAAGGTGATAATAAACTCATGTTATGTTGAAAGGACACCAACCTAAATCATCAAGGGTTACATAGGTCTGACTGCTTGTAAACCCTAGACAAGAGGTAAGGGTATATGGAGGACAAGATAGAGGTAAGATTTGATAATAAGGGTGTTTTAAACCATAAAAACATGATTATATGAGATTCGAACTAAATAAAAACTATATTATAAATAAAATTAACTATTTAAGTCCTGATGTTACTGTTAAGTATTATAGGGATGAGAGCGAATAGTAGCTTAAATAGACTCATATAAGAGTAGAGAGTATAAAAAATAATCCAAAATATTAAGAGTAAATACATAGGTTTGGAAAAGGTAGGATAATGGTGTTATGATGATATTAAAACTCATAAACCACCTATAGGCGACTAGTCCCTTGAAACTTAGTATAAGCATAGTAGGACTAAAGCATCTTTATGCATCCTCAAGTCCCTAGCCTTGTTTTATGACATAAAAAGTTTATAAATTAGATTGATAAATATATATAGGTGATGAGGGATTATTAAATTCCTTTATATATTTTTTCAAGTAAGGGAAAGTAATAAAAAGGTCAAACTAGGTCTTTAATGCTAACTCAAATTACATTGTCCCAAGTTGTTACCTTAAACTACACTTTCAATTACACATATATTTCATCACATTAACAATCAAGGAAAATGATATTATCATGATTTGTACACCCATATCAAATCAACATCCATGGAGGAAATATTTGACTTTAGGGACCCAACTCTATGAATGAATGTTAAGACTGTAGAAATGTCAAGAAGGCCTATAAAGAGCTCAAGATTCACCAAATTTCATTCATATCCCCACACACAAGGTAAATGGGACCCAAATATTTTAAATATTTTTATGGGGGTATATATAATAAACATACATGACCATAATTTTGGGATTGGAGGTTTGATATTTATAAACCATCATTAAGATGGCAGACCTCCAAAACCTTGCTTAAATGCTACGACAAACCTGACTTGGGAAAATGGGATATTTTTATAATAAAAACATTTAATTGACCTGATGAAGGTTTGGATAACTTATCCCACTTAGATGAGAACTCAACTATGGTATTGGTTTGTACAAACACCATATGAACATGCCAAAAACTATGTTTTTTGTAAGGAATTGAGTAGAAAATAGGGTACAAAGCTTGTTGAAGAGTTTAAAACTATGGAATGGGTAGTGTGAGATGTATTATATATTAAAAGACCAAAAAATACTAACAAATATCCCTAAAAGTTTTCCTACTAGTCTATGAAAAATAACCAGTTAATAGATGAAAAGATAAAGTGACCTAGTCACCCAAATTGGTAAAATAGCAAGTGTATATTACTTTAAAGGCCTATGTCAGAGTTTAGAACATTTATTAATATCTAAATCATTCCTATTCACATATTATTAATTTATCATACACATTTTCATGGCCACTAAGAACAAATAGTCAAGTAACTAGGCCTAGTGGCCTATTTGGCCTACTTGGTCAATAAGAAGAGATAGAGTTTGGCATAGAGGGATATTGGATGAGTCAATACAGGACCATTAACAAAATGTAAATATTCCTTTAAGGTGGTAAGGTACACTTTTTATGTTCATTATGGGGAGTATGCATTGTTTTAACCAAGTCAACATGCAAAAGGAGGTGATGGGTGACTTAATAACCCATGAAGGCTAGTTGGAGACCTAATTATACCTCATTCAAACTTTGTAACTACTGTAGATAGAGTTATTAACCATTTTTTTCATGTCTATGCATTTAATAGGTCAACTATAGCCCCATCACTTCATCTTGATGCCCAATAACTCATTTAAAACCATCAATTTGAAAACCAATGCATGACTATTATAACTGATGATGGAGTTGACTATGGTCATTTATGACCTGTTACCTACTCCTTAACTCTAATTTACCTCTATTTCTCTCCTCGTGCTTATATATATTTAGGCCTTAAGGCCTTTGTTTATGTGATGTCCCCAACCAGTAGGGATATGCAAACACAAGAAGCTCTGATACCACTGTGATGTCCCTTACTTAGGGGCTCTTTTTTTCTTCCTACAAAAGCTCTGAACAACTATAATATCCCCTTCAATCAGGGAATATAGAAACACATAAAGCTCTGAACAAGATACAATTTGTAGCATAGATTCAAATATGCATAAACAAATCACAGATCTTATCATTCATCCAGATGATTACAATAGATGTCCTTCTAAACTATTACAATTATAGTCCTCTCTTATGCATATAAAATATGAAATACAGTCTTGAAAATCCTAGCTTGCAAATCTGGTAGTGAAACCTAAATTTTGGAAGGTCTCAGCTTTTTTGTGTCGACACACAGATGCCGTCGTCGGTCGATATCTCGCCAACGTCGGTCACTATTGGTTGGATTTCTGCCGACGTCAATCTTCAGTCGACCGATGTCGGTCACTAGAAGCTCTCTGTCTACCGAGGTCAGTGCCTGAGCGGTTCTGTACGGACTTAGTACGGCCACCAACCTATCTATTCTTAACCCCTGATTACTGAACAGCCTGATCTGAAGATATACTATTCTAATACAGAATATCTCTATCTGTATAATTTATTAGATCAAAACTAAATAAAGATAAATACCTGAAATATCTGTAATAACTTCTATGTGAAGTTATCTCTCAACCCTAAAATTCTGTGATAACTTCTAGATGAAGCTATCTCTCAAATCTGTACCTCTGTGATAACTTCTGGATGAAGCTATCTCTCAATTTGGCAATAAATCAGCTGATATCTCATAGCCTCTAAATCGCACACAATGAAGAGTTGACATTCTCCACTGCAATGGAATCCTGAAACCCTTGGCTCAGTCTTCACAGAAGAATTTCTCCAATTTCAATAATCAATTCATACCTGCATACATAATCCATAATGGCCTCCATGTGAAACCCTTATACCCTTAAAAGATATGCTTTCCCTAATTAGGGTTTCTTAAATTAGCATTAGGGTTTCTAATTTAAAATTAGACCAAATAATTAATAATTAATAATTAATAATTAATTATTAATGAGACCAAATAATTAATATTTGATTAAATCAATCAAATATTAATATCTCCCTCAATATACGTCGGATCCTCAAACCGATCGAAGCAAGTGAATCAGGGAGTGATTCTGCACATGACCGTACCAAAATAAAGGTGCTCCGCTGCATATCAAATGTCCCTAAAAAGTAGGAGCTCAGCCCCAAGGTGTCTGAAATAACTTGAATGAAAACCAAATGTAGAAATCCTATGAATCAAAGTCAATCCAAGATCCATTATGACCCTCCATCCATCTTATTAGCCTACGAAGGTCGCGTAATAGGCTAATCATCAAGACTGTCAATGTCCATGAAAAAGGGGACATGACAATCTGCCCCTCCAGAAATTGCTTGTCCCCAAGCAATCTCAAAACAATGAACTACTCGATCCACCTGGATCCCAAGGAAAAAGTTGTGTAACATCCATCATGTCACCAATCAATCCATGTGAATAAATCATTAACATCAACAGCATCAACAGTATCAAAATCAGCAACTAAAAAACTACACTCGACACCCAAACAACTATCTGAAGACCAACTGTAGATGCCGATAAAAGAAACTGCTCTATGGAACTCAAGCCAACTAAAACATCCACTCTATCAAAATTCAAGTCCCTATCTAACTGATACCCACACCCAACTAGACCATGAATATGAAAATCATTGGTACCTGAGTCGCTGACACCAAAACTAATATCTAGATGCAAAGAAAAATAAGGAGCATACCTCACCGTATGATGCTGGTAAGAACCCCCAAACTCTGCTACTGGCTCACTTTTGCCAAATTGGGACTCAATGGATGGCTCCAATCTTGGCTCAACAAACATCACCTCAACATCCCTGTAAGGTAACATAGTAGAAAGGGTTTGTAAAATCTCCTCACCCAATCTGCTAATAGCACTAGTACCTCAGACAAGAACACCTTCTGTCATCTTATGTGAGTCCAGATGAACACCTGCACTATCCAGCAAATACTCCATGAATGGTTCAGTGCAGTAAAAATTATATGTGGAAGCATCAACATACTCCCCCACACACCCCAACTGATCTCTCTATAAAGGTGGCATGACCAACTGCACCACACTGTCATCCATGTGAGAATAATCAATTTGGAGACTCGACTCCACTGGTATCTCAAACTCATCAGAATCAGGTACTCCCAAATCTTGAACATGTGTATCAGCATCATCAACATGCTCCTCAGCAACAACTACAGGAATGTACTCATCACCAACCATCTCAATATACAAATGATCATCCATACTCTGTAAATCAACTCCAAAGCTCATATCAACAGACGGAGTATCAACAACTATAGCATCACTGTCTAACTCTTCCATACAGAAAGAAACAACTGGTGAAACTAAGTCCTCAAAACTATCCACTGCATTCTCCTGAGTATCATCTACAATAATAGGATCCTGGGACTCTGCTACAATCTCTGCCATAGTTGAGAGATCATCAACCCTCAGTGCACTAACATCTGAGCACACCTCTACACTCTGAGTGCAAGCATCTAACTCATCCACATCTTCACTATATCCTATCTCATAATAATCATAATAATCATGGGACATGCTGCTCTCTTGTCTAAGTGATCTGTAGTGCTCTCTCCTCAACTTAATAAAGTGATCAAAATACAACTTCACCTGAGCTTGTGGAGTTAATAACTCCCACTCATCCTTCACTGTCATATACCGTGTGGGTTTGTCTTTGGATGTAGGATATGAGAGAGATTCATTCAACCTCTTCAAACTTAGTTTCAACTTCCTCATATCATAGTCCCACCGACTCTGAGTATCGGGAGTCATCATGGATACTTTGGTGATTCAAGCTACCCAAACTACCCAACAGGATGGCAAGACATTGGCTCTGATGTGCCCAATAGGATGGCAAGAATTTGGCTCTGATACCACTGTGATGTCCCCAACCAGTAGGGATATGCAAACACAAGAAGATCTGATACCACTGTGATGTCCCTTACTTAGGGGCTCTTTTTTTCTTCCTACAAAAGCTCTGAACAACTGTAATATCCCCTTCAATCAGGGAATATAGAAACACATAAAGCTCTGAATAAGATACAATTTGTAGAATAGATTCAAATATGCATAAACAAATCATAGATCTTATCATTCATCCAGATGATTACAATAGATGTCCTTCTAAACTATTACAATTATAGTCCTCTCTTATGCATATAAAATATGAAATACAGTCTTGAAAACCCTGGCTTGCAAATCTGGTAGTGAAACCTGAATTTTGGAAGGTCTTAGCTTTTCTGTGTCGACACACAAACACCGTCATCGGTCGATATCTCACCGACGTCGGTCACTTTCGGTTGGATTTCTGCCGACGTCAGTCTTCAGTTGACCGATGTCGGTCACTGGAAGCTCTCTGTCTGCAAAGGTCGGTGCCTGAGCGGTTATGTACGGACCTGTACAGACTTAGTACAGCCACCAACCTGTCTGTTCTTAACCCCTGATTGCTAAACAACCTGATCTAAAGATATACTATTCTAATACAGAATATCTCTATCTATATAATTTATTAGATCAAAACTAAATAAAGATAAATACCTGAAATATCTGTAATAACTTCTATGTGAAGTTATCTCTCAACCCTGAAATTCTGTGATAACTTATGGATGAAGCTATCTCTCAAATCTATACCTATGTGATAACTTCTGGATGAAGCTATCTCTCAATTTGGCAATAAATCAGCTGATATCTCATAGCCTCTAAATCGCACACAATGAAGAGTTGACGTTCTCCACTGCAATGGAATCCTGAAACCCTTGGCTCAGTCTTCACAGAAGAATTCCTCCAATTTCAATAATCAATTCATACCTGCATACATAATCCATAATGGCCTCCATGTGAAACCCTTATACCCTCAAAAGATATGCTTGCCCTAATTAGGGTTTCTTAAATTAGCATTAGGGTTTCTAATTTAAAATTAGACCAAATAATTAATAATTAATAATTAATTATTAATGAGACCAAATAATTAATATTTGATTAAATCAATCAAATATTAATATCTCCCTCAATATACGTTGGATCCTCAAACCGATCGAAGTAGGTGAATCAGGGAGTGATTCCACACATGACCATACCAAAATAAAGGCGCTCCGCTACATATCAAATGTCCCTAAAAAGTAGGAGCTCAGCCCCAAGGTGTCTGAAATAACCTGAATGAAAACCAAATGTAGAAATCCTATGAATCAAAGTCAAGCCAAGCTCCATTATGACCCTCTATCCATCCTATTAGCCTACGAAGGTCACGTAATAGGCTAATCATCAAGACTGTCAATGTCCATGAAAAAGGGGACATGACAATCCGCCCCTCCAAAAATTGCTTGTCCCTAAGCAATCTCAGATCAATGAACTACTCGATCCACCTAGATCCCAAGGAAAAAGTTGTGTAACATCCATCATGTCACCAATCAACCCATGTGAATAAATCATTAACATCAACAGCATCAACAGTATCAAAATCAGCAACTGAAAAACTGCACTCGACACCCAAACAACTATCTGAAGACCAACTGTAGATGCCGGTAGAAGAAACTGCTCTATGGAACTCAAGCCAACTAAAACATCCACTCTGTCAAAATTCAAGTCCCTGTCTAATTGATACCCACACCCAACTGGACTGTGAATATGACAATCATTGGTACTTGAGTCACTGACACCAAAACTAATATCTAGATGCAAAGAAAAATAAGGATCATACCTCACCGTATGATGCTGGTAAGAACCCCCAAACTCTGCTACTTGCTCACTTTTGCCAAACTGGGACTCAATGGATGGCTCCAATCTCGGCTCAACAAACATCACCTCAACATCCCTGTAAGGTAACATAGTAGAAAGGGTTCATAAAATCTCCTCACCCAATCTGCTAATAGCACTAGTACCTCAGACAAGAACACTTTTTGTCATCTTATGTGAGTCCAGATGAACACCTGCACTATCCAGCAAATACTCCATGAATGGTTCAGTGCAGTAAAAATTATATGTGGAAGCATCAACATACTCCCCCACACACCCCAACTGATCTCTCTGTAAAGGTGGCACAACCAACTGCACCACACTGTCATCCATGTGAGAATAATCAATCTGGAGACTCCACTCCACTGGTATCTCAAACTCATCAGAATCAGGTACTCCCAAATCCTGAACATGTGTATCAACATCATCAACATGCTCCTCAACAACAACTGCAGGAATGTACTCATCACCAACCATCTCAATATACAAATGATCATCCATACTCTATAAATCAACTCCAAAGCTCATATCAACAGACAGAGTATCAACAACTATAGCATCACTGTCTAAATCTTCCATACAGAAAGAAACAACTGGTGAAACTAAGTCCTCAAAACTGTCCACTGCATTCTCCTAAGTATCATCTGCAATAATAGGATCCTGGGACTCTGCTACAATCTTTGCCATAGTTGAGAGATCATCAACCCTCAGTGCACTAACATCTGAGCACACCTCTACACTCTGAGTGCAAGCATCTAACTCATCCTCATCTTCACTATATCCTATCTCATAATAATCATAATAATCATGGGACATGCTGCTCTCTTATCTAAGTGATCTGTAGTGCTCTCTCCTCAACTTAACAAAGTGATCAAAAGACAACCTCCCCTGAGCTTGTGGAGTTAATAACTCCCACTCATCCTTCGCTGTCATATACCGTGGGGGTTTGTCTTTGGATGTAGGATATGAGAGAGATTCATTCAACCTCTTCAAACTTAGTTTCAACTTCCTCATATCATAGTCCCACCGACTCTGAGTACCAGGAGTCATCATGGATACTTTGCTGATTCAAGCTACCCAAGCTACCCAACAGGATGGCAAGACATTGGATCTGATGTGCCCAATAGGATGGCAGGAATTTGGCTCTGATACCACTGTGATGTCCCTAACCAGTAGGGATATGCAAACACAAGAAGCTCTGATACCACTGTGATGTCCCTTACTTAGGGGCTCTTTTTTTCTTCCTACAAAAGCTCTGAACAACTGTAATATCCCCTTCAATCAGGGAATATAGAAACACATAAAGCTCTAAACAAGATACAATTTGCAGAATAGATTCAAATATGCATAAACAAATCACAGATCTTATCATTCATCTAGATGATTACAATAGATGTCCTTCTAAACTATTACAATTATAGTCCTCTCTTATGCATATAAAATATGAAATATAGTCTTGAAAACCCTGGCTTGCAAATCTGGTAGTGAAACCTGAATTCTGGAAGGTCTCGACTTTTCTGTGTCAACACACAGACGCCGTCATCAGTCGATATCTCACCGACATCGATCACTGTCAGTTGGATTTTTGCCGACATCAGTCTTCAGTCGACTGATGTCGGTCATTGGAAGCTCTCTGTCTGCCGAGGTCAGTGCCTGAGCGGTTCTGTACGGACCTTTACAGACTTAGTACGGCCGCCAACGTGTCTATTCTTAACCCCTGATTGCTGAATAGCCTGATCTGAAGATATACTATTCTAATACAAAATATCTCTATCTATATAATTTATTAGATCAAAACTAAATAAAGATAAATACCTAAAATATCTGTAATAACTTCTGTGTGAAGTTATCTCTCAACCCTAAAATTCTGTGATAACTTCTAGATGAAGCTATCTCTCAAATCTGTACCTCTGTGATAACTTCTGGATGAATCTATCTCTCAATTTGGCAATAAATCAGTTGATATCTCATAGCCTCTAAATCACACACAATGAAGAGTTGACGTTCTCCACTGCAATGGAATCCTGAAACCCTTGGCTCAGTCTTCACAGAAGAATTTCTCCAATTTCAATAATCAATTCATACTTGCATACATAATCCATAATGGCCTCCATGTGAAACCCTTATACCCTCAAAAGATATGCTTGCCCTAATTAGGGTTTCTTAAATTAGCATTAGGGTTTCTAATTTAAAATTAGACCAAATAATTAATAATTAATTATTAATTATTAATGAGACCAAATAATTAATATTTGATTAAATCAATCAAATATTAATATCTCCCTCAATATACGTCGGATCCTCAAACCGATCAAAGCAGGTGAATCAGGGAGTGATTCCGCACATGACCATACCAAAATAAAGGCACTCCGCTGCATATCAAATGTCCCTAAAAAGTAGGAGCTCAGCCCCAAGGTGTCTAAAATAACCTGAATGAAAACCAAATGTAGAAATCCTGTGAATCAAAGTCAAGCCAAGCTCTATTATGACCCTCTATCCATCTTATTAGCCTACGAAGGTCGCGTAATAGGCTAATCATCAAGACTGTCAATGTCCATGAAAAAGGGGACATGATAGTTTATATCCCTCACTTTGGTATGAGGAAACTTTATCTGTATTTGTAGTTTTCAAACCTCTTAGAATATTAATGGAATGTTACAGCTTCTTCATGACTAGTTTATAGTTTGTATATGCTTGGTTTGATATGCACAAGTGGTAAATCTCTCCCTTTTTAGGTCCAAGCCTCACCCAAATGCTATCAGGTTTTATATGTAGGACATCTGAAGTGATATGATGTTGATGGTTGAGTTTAGAATGAAAGTTTGACTATAAGTACCTTAAACAAGGCCTTCTTTTCATTACCCTCAAACTCTAGTAATCCAAATGAACCTATTTATGAAACATTGTTTCCTATAATCCATTGTAGATAGTGATTTAATTCATGATTGGTTCGTTAGTGTTGTTAAGAGTTTAAATAGAGTGGATAAGCTATATTGGTGCATCACCACCTTTAGATTAGGTTTATTTTATGCACTCTCTATCCCTTTTCACCATAAAAAATAATAAGTCTTAGTAACTGATCCAAATAGATGCACTGGGGAGATAAATCTATAAACTAGAGGTTTGGTCTTATCATAGGTTACCCATAGCCTTTAGGCCAATCCCATATTAGTCCAACCTTTAAGGTAAGCCTAAACAACTCCTTGTAGGTTACAGCTTGGGATTTTTTTTAAAAATTCTCCTATTCCAATTTATTGGCCTAGCACACCCTAATGGACCTCAACTTTATTATGAGGATAACTATGGAGTTTGAACATTGATTAGGGATAGGAGATGTGTTATGAATCACATATTTTCATGTGATGTTGACTTTCTAATTTTTATATTATATTTTTATCATTGCCTTTTAAAATTATTTGGATTTTAAATTTTTGGTGGATTTTCTATTCCTCCTCCATATAGATTTGGAGAATAAAACATGGGTTCTAAATATGACTATCATTTGAAAAATTTGGACTTGATAGATAAGAAAGAGGACATAGATATCATGGTGTCTAAGAGTCTTATTTACTCATGTGAAATAAAAATTCTATCTTGACTTCAACCTTGTTTTATCTAAAGTGAAATGAAATTAGAAAAAATGTGAATATGCGAAAAGAGATATAATAACATGTAAGTATGATTTCTTATCATAAGAATGTAAGTGTAGGGAAACATGATAACATAGTTTGTTGTGTAAGTTTTGTCTATAAAAGAAACAAAAATTGAGGCTAAGAATATAGAATCATAGATTTTTAACCATTTTTGAACATTATAAAAAGAATATTCGATTTGTAAAAATATTTGAAATAATATGTAAATTTTATGAGGAAAGCCTGGTCCTATCCATGGTCTTACACTGTAACTCATAAAAGAAAAACCCAACTAGGTGAAAAAGGTGAAAAATAGTATTTTGTAATCAATTCCTAGTCTTATCCATGGTCTTACACTAGAACTCACAAAGTAAAGAAGAAAATGAAAAGTATTTGTAAAATAAAAAACTTATGATCAATGAAAAAAACATGAAACATGTATGTATGAAATAAAAATGTGCTCATGAGGAAAACTAGGTCTTATCCATGGTAATATAATGTAACTAATGGAAAAAATGAAAGTTATAAACCAAAGGAATAAATAATTAAAAAATGGTGCTAGTAAAATGAAACTAAACAAAATGAATTACACAAAAATAAAGAAACATGAGACAAACATAACAATCAAAATCTATGATAATGCCTATGTCAAAGATGAGCATGTGAACCACAATCCTATATGTCTTTAAAGTTTTCTTGAATTTCAATTTTTATAATAAGAGTGGACATCATAAGATGCCCTAATGGGTAATTAGATGTAGGGATGGGCATCACAAGATGCCTGAAAGTCTGAAGTGATATGTGGATGAAAAGCCTAGGGTTTATCCACTTTGACTACTCCTATTTTTGTTTAAGGAGTATTTATAGTGATCAAATTATTGGAATTTTAGAAAGATCCCTTGATGGATTTAATGTTGGGCTCCTATTGTTTCATAAGAAAGTGTTGTATTTTAACTTGATCAATCACATCATTTATTTTTTGGGGAGAAAACATTCAAACATTATATTGAAGGGAACCTTTTAAGGTGGTTATAAATAGTTTAAATAAGTTAACATCAGTCATGTTATGATCAATTTTGTGAGCCAAATATTTCCATCCTTTAATGAAATCATGATTTGATTCAAAAGAGAATTTTTAGGATTGATAAAAAAACCTAAGACAATTTTTAGGAACATCATTGTGTTGGAATTCCTTAACTAGAGGATTGAATAAATCCTCAAGTTTCCATATGAACTTTTGAGGGAGTTGATTATACCATTTCAATACATCTCCTATGAATGTTTTGACTAGAATTTTGGTATTGGTAAAAATATTTGTTAAAATCCACTATTTATAAAGATTTCCAAATGCTTTAATAAAAGATGCAAGGTCTTTAGTACCATCATATTTAATAGTTGTAGAGATATTTCCAATATAAATAAAAATAATAAAGGGAGATAAAGGTTAATTTTGAATATTTTGAAGCATATTATTATGCATAGGGGGTTGCAAAATGATATTTCCCATGAAATCTCTAAGAGCTAGAGGGATAATTTTATTTATATTTTTAGGTAAAAGAATAGGAGGTTGATTACCCATGATTAATAAATGATGTTTTATATGTATCATTTTAGAATCATTAGATGTTTTCATAATATTAATTTGTTGAACTATCTGTGCAAGAATTTAAGTGGTGTCGATTGGTGTATTAGGATTATTACTATTTAAAGGTGGATTATTTGGGTTGGTAGGAGGATTATTCCCTAAATTCACATTATGGGATGGGTTTTTAGGTGGAATATTGTTAGGTGGTGGGTTATAATTATTTAAAATATTTCATATAGGGTTATTGGTTAAGCTTGTGTCAATTTCACCTGTAGTGTAATAAGATGATTTGGAAAGAGAATTATCTTGAGAAGTGTGAAATACATCTAATAAATCAATATTATTAGTTAGGGTAATTTAAAAAATATTATAGTCCAAATATTATGGGTGAGAGAAGGTGTACCAAGAGTGAGTACCCTCTTGGGTAATAAAGGTAGCAAGAAAAGAATACCCCATGTATCATCTAAATGGATTAAGGCTATTCAGAAAGATTCTAATAGGGTATTTCATTATGATTGGAATGAGGATCTAAGAACAAAGATAAAAGGTGAAATATAAGAGTAAAGTTAGACAAAGACTAAATTAGATAGGATAATTAGGATTTGAAGACAAAGAACTAAATTAGCTAAGTGGTACAAAGTCAAATAGGTCAACTGAGTTTGGAAGAAAAATCAAAAGAAAGTCTATGAAAAGACATAGTTGAGTGGGTCCACTATGTTCTATTAGGAATCATTAAAGACTAACCTATGAGAGACTAGGTGGAATAGGATGACTGTGTCTTGTAGGAGGGTAATAAAATGAACTAGTGAGAGACTATTTCAAATAGAATGATTGTGTTCTATAGAATAGAAAAGTGTTAGAGACACAATTGAGTGGGTCTATGGTATTCTTAAAGTAAACATAGGTTTTGAAAATTATGACTTTAGAATATCTAGTGTATATTATCAGATAATTTAAATAAACACACAAACAACTAGGTCAACCTAGTTTATCTAGTTAAAAGACATAACACAAGCCTTATACTAAAGTAAGCCAATATAAGTTTTACAATACAACATATAATTGATAAAGATAAATTAGTAATGCTGAAAAATAGAAATGTTAATCTATGTGGTCATTTTTGAATGTTTTAAATTATAAATTTAAAAATAAATGTGATAGGGTGTTTAGATTTAGAAAGGACCTAGAAAGAGGTAATCTAGGGTTGGTTTTAGGTTGTTAAGGCTAAAAGGGATCTATATTGGTGATGGTACTAGCTTAGTATTGGGGCCTACCCCCTCACTTTATAATCCCATAGTCCTAAGGGTGTCAAGATATTTAATAATATATACCATTAACCACATATTTATACTCAGCCATAAAACAAAGTCAGCTTCCTCCTTGGTGATGAAATCCAAGAAGGTAGACATTAGGTAAAACTATTTAATTTTTTTGATATTTTATGATTTGGTAGTGTGTGAATAGAAAAAATTGGTGTGACTAAATTGATAAATTAAACTTTCCTAATTAGTCTATGTGTGTTACTCTAAATAAGCAAGAATCAAAATGAAAGATGAATTAATTAATATCAATGTGAGTTAATTTATTTTCTTGAAGACTACTAGTTGATTGGGTTAATTGAGTATAAAAAATATAAAATAGAATTTACTTGGTTGATTTTATCTATTAAAGAAAAGACTAAATAAACATAGTCAAACAAGTTGACTACGTCTCCTTTGCAAGAAGTAACTACAGAACTAGGTCAATCTAGTACACTTAGTTGACTATAGGGTTAAAATTTTATAAACTAAAAACTAAGAAAAATAGGATTAAAATGAAGAAAATAAATTTCTAAGTTGGTGGGAATTAACTTAATGTTTTAGTGATGTTGAATCGTTATTTTTTTATTGTCATTCATATGAATATTTTTAAATTTATAACAAATCTTATTGGGTTCAATGAGTCTATAAACCTATATGCATAAAAATCAAATTGAGTCAATTAGATAAATATAGTTGTTTAGCATAAATCCAAATATATTTGATTGGATCAAAGGTGTTAAACTTATACACAAAATGTTATATTGAGTCAATAGATTTAATCCAGTGATATAAAAATCAAATAGATAAGAAATGAAAATAAATGAAAGCATGAAATAAAACCTATAAGGGTTAGTTCATGCTGGTTTGATAAAAGTATATACAATGGAAAGTACAATTGATCTATAAATCAATCCTAGATCACAGAAGATAAATCAAACTAGCCCTTTCACTTTTTGGTACATTTAAACAATCGAGGTCATAACCAATATGGATCCACTAGACCTAACTAAGGGTTATCTTACCCCACTCAATATCACTATAGAGGGTTCCAAATCCTTTAGTTGAAAAATACCACATAATAACCCTAGCTAGGTCCTATGTTTTCTAACAAAGTAAGTAATAAAGTAAAGTAAATATAATCTAGTGCTCACCAAAGCTTACGACACAAATGGGGGATAATAAACATAAAATTAACAATGTAAATACAAAATATAATTATTTCAATGTAGATGTAATCTTAATGCAAGAAAAATATAAATACATTCATAATCCATTACTTATGCTACTTCTATCTACCAAAATAGAAGACTAAGAGTTAGGAATATTTACCTTGAAGATAAATCCGTAGAGGCTTAATCTATCTCTAAGCCAATGGTTATTTGTAAGATGTTTTTATGGTTTGTAAAGATCATAAATATTTGTTATATCTAGGCTACAAGACTTATCCTATGAATCCAAGATATTTCCCTAAGATAAGATTCTTCTCTCCAAGTGTAAAATCTCAGTAATGACTCCTCAAGTAGAATGGTAGAAGATCAAATTATAAAAAAGCAAAAATAAATGATTATGTTTGTCTCTCTCTATGGAAATGGGGTGAAGGATGTATTTATCTAGCTAGACCTAACTCTAAGCCCTTTGAGGTATTTATCATACATAGTCGACCTAGTTGGTCTAGTTGTTTAGGAAATAAATCAATTAGGTCCCAAACTAAGT
Organism: Torreya grandis; assembly: GCA_037957365.1. NCBI lineage: Eukaryota > Viridiplantae > Streptophyta > Pinopsida > Cupressales > Taxaceae > Torreya > Torreya grandis. The sequence continues at coordinate 2,331,091 of JARHVA010000419.1, forward strand.
TGGTTGGGTCAAATTAGTCCTATGATGTGCTCAATTCCTAGAATAGGGTTGGCCCATTAGAATGTATTTAAAGGATGGTAAAAAGATGGTTTAGCTTAGGTAGGGTCTATTCTAGGTGGTGAATTATTTATAGAAAAGTATAATGGAGGTATTAAAGATTAGGAAAATGTATAAAAGATACTTTTGTTAGTTTTAGGTGGTGGTATAGGGAATAACAATATTTTGAAGCACCAATGATCTACCTACCCCTTTATTGGTGTACCCTTTAAGTTTTGCACTCAAAGAGATTAAGAAGCTATGGGTTTCTATAAGAGAGAGAGAGCACTATTAATTGATAAAGTTTAAAAATACTATGTGTATATAGAGGTAACTTTAATATATTCACCTTGATCCATGATCATAGGTGGTTCATACAACTTTAATTTTTTAACATTTACAACTAAATACATCTACATGTAAGGTGGTAATTATAATTAGAAAGCATTATTGCCAATCTTCTCCAAAATTTTAAATGGACCATACCTAATTGGTCTGATATTTTTATCTTTTTTTTGAGACATTATTTTATTAAGTGAATCTAAACTAGATCACTAAATTGGAAGTGATTATCAAGATAATGTTTGTCATGCCTAGCCTTATACTTGGCTTGGATCTTCTCTAATTTATCTCTGATAGCTTGATGAATTAATTGGATATTTTAGATGAATTTATTTGATTTATATACATTATTTCATCCATCTAGAATAAAATATTACCCAAAATATAAGTCTAAATGTGACTTAGGCAAATAACCAAAATAAGTCTCAAAATAAGACTTCTATGTATAAGAAATGTATGACATGATTTTAGGCATGTTTTAGATAACAAAATTGTTCATCATAAATCTTGGTATACTTATTAAAATACCCCTAGATCAAGTGAATAATAATTTAGTTAACCACATCTATTTGATTTATAATTTTTGGATGAAAGGTAGTGCTTTTATTGAGTTTTGTGTTCATCATGTCCCATAAATCTGACCAACATTTCCCAATGAATTGATAATCCCAATTAGAAATGATAGATATGGTAAACCAAAATTAACCCAAACATTATTGAATAATTTTTTTTTAATATCTTCACCTATGATATTTTTCTTATAGGTCAACAACATACACATTTTACTAATATATCCATAATCATATATAAATAGTCATGATTCATTCTAGACATAGCAAAGCCACCCACAAAGTTTGTAGAAACACTCTCTGATGGATGGATTGTTATGGGAAGTGGGTTATATAATACAAATTCATATTACTAAGCTTTCTCATGGCATAAATAATAAAACCTTTAACATATTTGGATACATTTTCATACATCTGAAGCCAATAACAAAACCTTCACAACTGTGTAACTATTTTACCAATGACAAAATGACTTGAAACAATAGAATTATGTGCTTGTATAATCACATTGAATCTTGTTTAACCATTAAATTAGTTCTAGATTGTAATTATATAGAACATTAAAGGGGTATATATAAATGATAATTTAAAAGGGTGATAATCAAATCTACAATAGGCTAATTAGGTGCTAAAATCAAATATAACATATATTATTTTTTATGTTGAGTTATGATAAAAATATTAAGTAAAACTATATGATATATGTAAATAAAAAATAAATAATGTACTTATCTTGTTTTGATGTTAATTTAGTTATAGATATGGAACATGAAAAAAGTAGACTGGGAAATGATTTTGGAATAGTAGTCAGATTCTAGATTGTGTGCCTATAGAGTAATAGACACTAACATCATCCTAAGATTGTTGAGTTGATGCTAATGTCTAAACTCAATGAAATTTTTATATATGAAATAATTTTTAAAAATAAATGTAACTACTTGGATTCTTTTGGGTTTGATTTCACCTTTTATCTGGTGTATTCAGATTTGGGTCATGGATTGTCACTCATGAATTTTCAAAAATCTAGTTCTTAATCTTCATTATGACCTTGGGGAAAAGTAGGTTAGTGGGCACATAGTTTCAATATGATCCCAAAGACCCATCTTATAGTGATCAATGCCTTCATATCTAATACTTAAAAGATGGCATCACATTGATGCACTTCTCCCTTATGTGTTGGCTTATGTGTGAATAATACAATATGTGATAAGAAATTACAATAATGACCTAAATTGTAACTTGAAAAATATAGCTCTTAGGTTTCTCCTTCAGTACTTAAGAAAAAATATATGTTTTCCATATGAATTCATATGGAAATAGGAGAAAATAGGGAATCTTTACTCACTCAAATACTTGATTGAAAACCTTTTACAACTTGCCTATTAAGAAGGTAATAAGTTTATAGGTTTTATAGGTGGGGAATGAATGAGGGTTGATTTTATATTTATATTAATCCCTTTAGAAAAGTAACTTTCATTAAATCACTTAGACAAACCATTAGGATATGTTTCATTTACAAATTATATGACTGTAGGTCACTAGACACTTGCATCAGGTCAAGACACTAGCATCCATGTAGGTGTCTATCCCTGATTTTAATGTCCAAGGAGTAATAAAATGGTTAAAATCTTAAAACTTGTATAAGTGAAGTATAATCATGTTTTAATCATTATGATAAATATAGAAGGTCTAGGTTATCAACATAATATTGGTTCAACTAATAGATAGGCCAAGGGGCATAAGATAGAGTATATGTGAGACTCACAAAAGTAAGAAAGGTCCAAAACTAAGAGGAAAATATAAGATTTGAGTTTTCCAAGTGTACAAGACTAAGGTACTATACAATTTAAAAATAGTGTCTACATTTGGCTCCCATTTAACCTAGTAATGAAATTTTTAGTTTTAAAGGAAATGATTGTGTACCTAGGCATGTATAACATACCTTGTATTTTATTGAGTCTAATTTGAGTGATTTTACTAGTGATTATCCTAAAACTAAGATCATATTATAATATATAATCATTTTACATAATATGGAATAGAAAATATTGAAAATATTTAAATTAAAATATTAAGGTTTAGGAGTACACCTATGTGTCGATGTAACTACCTTTCCTATTAGAAAATTGATTTTAAAATATATATTATTATAAGGATATAAAATTGAGATTAGTATAAATATATATAAATCTATAAATTTCATATATATATATATATATATATATATATATATATATATATATATATATATATATATATATATATATATAAGGAGATAGAAAGATATTAGAAGGCACAGACCCCCCACCTTGGAAAAAAAGTGAGTTATCACTTGATAGTTAAGATTAGCTCAATCATGCAACCCAATGATACTTATAACTTGGTAAGGATGGTTGATACCATCAATTATAACATAAAAAATTGGTAATATTAAGTGATTTAATCACCTCAACCATACAAAAATAAATCTAAATACTATAGTAGATTGGCTCAATATAGTCCTTAAAATTCTATCTTAGGTATTAGTGCATAAAAATCCATGATATGGTAATAGTCCATAGAAGAATTTTGAAATATGAAACTGATTTATATTTTGAAATATTATTTTCACATTGAATAAAATATTCACCTTAGATATGTCTCATTTTGACACTATGTATAACAATGGTAATAATGTACAAAATTATACCACAACTATGAATCTAAATTTATATAACTATGTTCTTTGGCCAATTCAAAAGCTATGTGAATGTGGAGAATATGCTTCCAAAGCATTCTCCCACTATATATGAATAAATATGAAAACTAAAATAAGTATCAATGTGGATAAAATGTTTCAAAAACATGCTCCCATTGTAATCTAGAGATGTTAAATATTAATTAAATGTGGATAACATGCTTCCAAAACATGCCCCCCACTAAATTTAGAAACTATGAATTTGTGGAAAACATTCGTATATTAATTTTCCCCACTTATATTCCCCATTCCCATGAAGTGAGGGAAGAATAGCAACTGGTAGTTACCTCACCTCAAAAGGATAAGATATCTAAATAATATGTGAATGTAACCATGTAGCATATATACGTAAAATGTCTAGGTAAATGTAACATTGAATCACATAGAACAATGTGGTCACATGAAGGCCCAATATTAATGTCAAGGATCATGGTAATTTATAGGTAGTAAAAATATAAGCTTGATAATAAAATCAAGCATACACAAATGAGAACTCAAAAAAAAGTCAAAAGGCAATGGTCCGATGAGACTACAAACAAGGGGCATGTTCAAATTTTGCACAATTAAAGGGACATGACTTAGTCAAATATCCAAAAAATCAAGAATGACATATTCAAATGTCCATACAATAATAAATGACATGTTCAAATATCAAATATATCACACATATCCATGAAGACCAAAAACAAAGGATCTTATTCAAATTCTATAACAAGCAAGACAATATCAAGGAAAGGCACTCAAGGAAATGCATATAAGAAAGAATAAGTAACCAACATAAAAAAATATCATAATATCCCATTGAACAAATATGTTATAAAAAAAATCAAGTGTATATCATGTCAAGTACTTAGAGTGAGATATAATCATGGAGTAAGGAATGTGTAAGTACATATACGAGCTCAAAAAATGATAATGTAGAGTGCCCATAGAATAATATACTCCTATGAGTATTGTGATCATAGAGGTGGATGACCCCAATGTTCATATGACATGAGTAGAGGGAAGGCCCAAAATTTGAAATAGGAATAGATCATGTATCTGTGTATGCCTATATCACCCTTAGTAGAAGCGTGACACACATGTATGTAAGATTATTTGATATGCCATCTATTAACATGAAACTAACACATAAATTGTAAGGAACTAATCAAATATGTAAGTGTCAAAAGTGTTTTTATATTTTTAAATTTTTTTGACTTTTTTATTATTTTTGGAATGTTTGAAATGGAAAAACTACCCTATGATCCCATCTAAAGGTTGATCATATATATCTCCTCACTGTGAACATGGTGTAATAATCTGATGACACTACTAAAGAGCTTGTATAGGTGTAATATCTATCACTAGAGTATCTATGATGCCCTATGTATGTAAAATATGACTTTTTGGTCTTGGATAAATAATATGATTAAGATTAGGGGTTCATGGAACCCATCATTAAGTGTTATGTGGTTTCTTTGGAATAGCAATAGTAAAAACATGATTATGTGATCTATATGTCTGAATATGGTGCATAGTATATGAGGACTTCATGGAATCCATTGTCTCTCTAATGTAATGGTATCTCAAGATTTGTCCACCTAGTAAATGGGATTGCCTATTTCTTACCCTTCTATGATGAATTAAACTTAGTAGGTTTGATAGTTATATTCTTAGACATAAGTTTCTCTTGTTCAATAAGATGCTCATATGGGATTCTAGAAACTATAATTACCTAATTCATATAAATGTATTTAACATACCCATGTACTATAGAAGGTACTTATCAAAGTGTATGGATCTAAGGTCCTCCCAATAACATATCAAAGATTCTCATGGCAGGTATAGATTAAAAGGTATTAACCACATGTGTGGGACCAACTATAAAAGTAGGTCATTCTCACTAAGAACCTTATCAAAGCTCCCATTGAATGCTATAACCAATCTATTATAAGGATGTAAATCAATATGAGTATAACCCAAGTGAGTAAGTAATGTCATGATGTAAAAAATTTCATTTGAACCATTATCAATTATAGCACTATGTATAGGATGTTTATCAAGGTATGCATGAATGAATATTAGAGCCATCATCCTTAATCTCACTACCATCAAAAGAAATAGAGGGTATCTAAGCCATAGTAGGTATATGTCATATATAAGTACTAATAATATCATCTAATATGTGCCCATAATGTGATGTATGAAGATGTGCATTACATGCCATTTGCACTTCAGTTTAATTTTTAAAATGGTCTTGCAAAATATTGTTAAATATTTTTTAGTTTTTAGTGATCACTAGATTGTGAACCTAATTCCTTAAGAGGATCATTAAATTCAATATTTTGGTCATAAATAAGGTCTTGGATCTTATGCTTCAAGATAAATCATCTATTCAGAGATTGACTTAGTCCCTGGTGATAATTTAAATAAAAATTCACATCATATCCTTTGGGTAGAGGTCTATTCATATTAACCTTTATAGGATGATGGAGAGATATAAGTTGACACTCTATTAACCATGGGATTAATCAAGTTGGGGACTCAAGTAAATGTGTAAGTTTTATCCTTGGTGCATTAGATAGGACAAGTAAATTAGGCTTGCAACTACATTAACCATGGTGGTTATTTCCTCTTTAGGCTCAAGAGGCTTTACCTTATAATTTGGTTTGATTATAAACTTGGTAATAGATGTAGATGTAGCTAGTGTGTTTACTACATAATTGAGATTATTTAATGAAATAAGCTTCATTTCATGGTCTCATACAATAGGACATAAGTATCAAAAGATTTTAACTTCTTAAAAATAATGGACTCATGTAAAGGAGCAAGAAAAATTTGATTGGATATGTCTTGTAACTACTTATCTTCCATCGGATTGGTCAATTTAGCTAGCATTATCTTCTATATTAAGACATATTCATTGATAGGTTCATTTGTTCTTTTTTTTATTTTGGTAATTTGAACATAATTTTTTTTTTCATAAATATTAATGGAAATTTGTGCTAAAGATTTATCTACTAGACGTTTGAATGCTTTCACATATTGGAGAGGTAAATCATATAACCACTTTAAATAATAGTCCTTGAGGCTTTTTGGAAATAATTTGGCCAAAATTTTATCATTAGAGGCATAGTCAAGGCATGCCATAAAAATATTGAATATGTTGTTTAGGATCACCTTTTCCATCATAAAATTAAAACTTAGATGCAAAAACATTAGTTATTAAAGGGTGCAAAAATATCTCAAGTGAAAGAGTGTTATATTAAAGTTTGATCCAAGTTTAGTTAAATCAAGTGTAAAGATATACTTGGTCAAATGAGATAAATATGAGTGCACACAAATAATGAATTGACATAATAATGAAAAAAATGGATAAGTATTGCATGAGATAACCAAAATGAATAAATATAGATATCCATTAAGTGAGAAAGATCCTTAATGGAAGCATACATATAGGAGTACTGAGTAACTCCGACACAAATGGAGGTCAAAGACCCCATAGAATAGAAGTGTAAATTCTCCACAAAATTGGTGAAAGGAGCCTAAAACAGAGGTGTAAATCCTACACAAAAATTGGATAGAGGAGTTACATCATAGTATTCTAATCAAGCCTATAACACCTATGACAGACTAACTCCACTTAAGCAAGCATATTGCCAAATATAGAAAAATCAAAGTGAGTAAATATAATATTCCTAAAAAGATAAATATGGGAAAATAAATACCTACACTAACATCCCCCATAAGCATAGCTTAGGTAGGAAGCATCAAATAAAAATGGATCCCGACAACTAGGCTTGATCAATTACCCATATACAAAGTAATCTCTCATAAATTTGAGAAAATAATAAAAACTAAAGGAAAAAATTGTAAACACTAAAATTATGTCACACACACGTGTATAAATGCCTATGTTGAAACCCCCCTAAACCCATTTTAATATTTAAAATTAATCTCCCTAACCCATACTTTTACCCCTCACACATTTAATTAATTTAAAATAATTAATTAAGTTAATTAAAAACCCCTATTGCCACCTTACCTAGCCACCTCACCCTATGAATAATTCTCCCCTAATGAGTCACCTCAAGACATAATTCCCTCATCCTAACTACCTAAGACATATTGCCACTTCCAAACTAAATTACTAAACAACTACTTTATTCCAAACCTCTTACTTTTACCATTTTATAATGGGTGTCACACTTGGCATGAAAAACAATAGAAAATAGGCCAAAAATAGAAAGGCTTACCTATTCTAGGGCCACCAACATCAATCAACCCATAGCCGACATTGATGGGATCCTGATTGACATCAATGGGATCATCGATGTTGACAATATAAGCCAAATTCCAACCTATAATTTAGGTCAGTAGAAATTAAGAAAACCAATTCTTACTCTCATTCAGGCTCTTAAAATTCTATTTTTGACATCTAGGCTTACAATCACCCTACGTAAGTCAATCACAATCAAGAACTAAGCTCTTGAGGACCAACAACTCCCACTTTTTCTCTTTTTTTAGGGACTCAAGCTTAGACTCCCTAATAGGGACCATGAACTTGGAACTTATCATTTAGGGAACACCATAGCTATGTATATCATTAATATTATAGGTTGTTTAAATATTTATTCTTCTATTTATTTATATCTACCTTACACTAATTTACACACTTCTAACTGTACCCCCATGAGGGATTTAAAAAGCTTCATTTCTTATTTTCCCTTTAACTGACATACCAAACCTCTAACTAGAGTTAACCAACTCATAATCTCCCTCTCATAACTCTCTCAACCTCCTTGACTTGATCCAGATTAGTACCCATATTTGGGAAAGCCTTCTGTAACTTTCTAGATAAGTATTGCCCCTACTAACCTTAGTAGCCTAACTGACATCGATCACCTTTTACCTACCTTGGTAGTATAACTAATATTGGTCACTCCCCTACCGACATTGATGACTATGGATTCCCTAGCCTCTTCAAAACCTACCTCGACAACTTATAAAACACAAACAAAGTGCCTTACCCACACCTTGTCACTCTCTACTACATACAGGTTGTTAATAATGGTAATTTTATCTCCCTTTCACTCTCTCTTTACCTCTCTTTTAATTATTTATTATTCTTTTGCCTCTCAAAAGTGGATTATTATCTCTAGGGAAGTTTCACACTTCCTAGAACAAGTGCAGAGCTTGGCATCCCACTCATTTATCTACTAACAAAAATCTTGTGGTAGTGTTTTCTTACTTGTAGGTAGTCCTCCCCAGCCAAAGAGGAGTGCTAAAAATTTCTAGAGATGGTGTGAAAACTAAATCTTGGTTCATCCTAATCACTTATCCCCATCCTTCTTTCTATTTTCCTTTAGATTTAAAATAGACAAAGTTTAGTTAAACATTTTTGGCACCCTTGATGGGACCCTAAAGTTTTCCTTGGGTTCATTTCTTGTTTTAAACATTCATATAGGTGTACTATAGTGAAAATTTCATTTCTTGCACTTCTTCCTTATCTTTTATCTTAAAAACAAAAAAAAAATATTTTATTCTCTATTTAAAAGGCATTAAAAATGAAATTTTCTTTCTTTTCTCCTTGCCTCTAAAAAAAATTTGTCATTTTCTTTTACAAAAAAAGATTTTTCCTTCTTTACTTCCTCTTGCATGCACATTAGAATAGTCAAATTCATACTCTATTCCTATTTCCTCTTTATTTTCATTTAAATGTAAACATTTTAGATTTGGGTTTAAAACTTACTACATTTCATAGTTTGTTTGTTGCATATTAAGTCACCTAGTTAATTATAAACATTTTGAATAAATCATAGTATAACTATGTTACACAACCAAACCACATTCACATAAACAAGCATATAAACTCACTTGAGAAAATGCATATCAAGATTTCATCACCTAGTAGATCACCTTACCCTACTTAGTGATCCTACTTGGATTTCACCACCAAGGGGATAACCCACTCCATTCTCTAACATAATATAATCTATAAACAGAAGGTATATTTTGGCTAAGCGGCTTGGCTTGGTTCCATGCTCATGAAGTGTGGAGAGCAAGCTCCTATAACAACCCATGTACCTAGTCTAACACAAATTTCCTCTTGAGCACCAAAACTAATCTAAAACCAGCTCTAGATTGCTATCTAGTACCTTCAATAACCAAATTCTCTTCTTACTATCTGATTAAGACACAAGCCAATATGAGACTAAAAATTAATCTCTAATATTTAATAGTTGTTGGTTGAATGTTCTTTTTTTTCTTTTCAATTGCCTTTTGTATTTTTAAGTTGGTAAGGATGCTTTTCTATTGATTCAAAAAAATCAATAATTTTTCTAAAGATCAATTTCTATAACCTATTATCTAAATTTTTTTGAGTGTTATTCCTTCTTACACAGACCTTTTACATCCACTATTTTATCTATTTTTAGCCTCTAATATCTTAAAACATTAGATTTTCTATTTATTAGGATTTCACAGTGACCAACATCAGTTAATCCTATCAGTATTGACATACTTTACATACCGACATCAGTTCTTCTACCGACATTAACCAACTATTCATGCTGATATCAGTCATCCCTACTGACATCAATGACTATGATGTTTCATCTTCTCAAAACAACAAGCTAAAATAATCCATTTTCCTATACTCAAACCTGGTTTCTCTTTATTATGTTTCAAATATAAGGTAGTAAGACTATTTAAACCTCCTCTTGCATGGTATTGACATGAGCTCAAGCCAAAATTCTTGATGATTACACAATATGAAAACCACTTCCACCTTCCCCTCTCACTTCCAATTCTATCATGGAGCATAGTTTAGATATGGATCATACTACAAACCCTAACCAAATTCCCATTGTGCCTGAGGCAGATCAATATTTTTCTAAATTTCTTGATCATAATGTGGCAGCCCTTCAACATTACCTTGCTATGAGCTGAACTCATAATTATTCGGGTGACCCAATCTATGGTATGCCAACATCTTTAATGGAGACAACCTCAATTTTAGTTACATCTACTATTTCCCCCATGGTTATCCAAACCACCACTTTTAAAAGTAACCCAAATATAAATAATGTCCAAAATGTGGCATCTCCAACTGACCAATCCCACCTAAACACCAGTGTGACTTCCCTACTTTCATAACCACAAATAGTTCAACCAAGTCACACCCCATTCTAGAATTTAGTGGTACCTATTCCATCAAAACTTTCACCTATAATTACTTGAGTTATGACTCACCCTTCATCTAGTCTAACCATGCCAATAATTCAACCTGAAGTAACAACAACCAACCAAGGCATAGTCTCCAACCCAATAAGACAAGTCCCTTTTCTTTTTACACCTCAGCCTACGACACATTATCCTTATGTTACCTTGACACAACCTCATCAAGCCATGTCATATGCTTCCTATTAGCTTCCCTATAAATTAGGAGGAATCCCCCAAACTAATCCCCCTGCAGACCTCATTAAGATGTTAATGGACAAGATGTCCAATCTAGAGACATTTGTTTTTGGTTCAAAGAATGTATTATCCTATTATTAGATATGAAATGAACCAATCCATCCTTTTATGCCTATTCACCCCTATCCAAGTTAGTGGTAACTCCCTAAATTTACTCTTTTATAGAGTAATAAGGACCCACAACATCACTTTAAAGCATTTAGACATGCTTGTTATTTAATAGGACATGATGATGTGTTACTAATTCACACTTTCCCTATGTCTCTTTTAGGTGATGCCTTAGATTTTTATAGCTCTATACCTCAACACTCCCTTTTCTCATTTACCTAACTTGAAAAAAATATTCCTATACATTTCTCTATTAAGATTTTTAAGAAGGTTTCTATAATGGACCTATATTCTTTCAAATAATTTGATGACAAGTCTATTTCAAATTTTATCACTCATTAGAGAAGCTTGATCAATCAACTGTCCTTCTCCTTACCCCAACCTGAGATTATTGATATTTTCTCAAGAGCATGTGCTAAGCACATCTTGTCTACACTCTGGGTACAAACTTTTTGCACATTTGATGAAACTTTTACAATGGCATAGAAACTTGAGGTTCATGTTATTGATGAAGGCAAAGTCAAGTTGCACAATAAGAATCCCAATACCAAGTAAAATGACTCCTCCTCCTCTAAAACTTCTCCCTCTAACCAAAAGGCTAAAGGATCCACCAATGTAGTGTTCATTAATTTAGCCTCTTCCACAACCACAAACCAATCAAATTATTCAACTTCTCAAAATCTAACCAAGAAATTCCAACAATGATATGAAAAAAGACAATACACTCCCATTGGGGAATCATATACATCCATCTTAGAGAAACTATTACAAAAAGGTGTCATAACCCTTCCTTAGATTAAACCTCTTATATAGTTTGACCCTTCCCATCCTCTCCCAACCTAATACAAGGAACATGAGTTTTATGGTTACTATCAAGTTAAAGGCCATAACTCTAATAATTATAAGACACTAAAGAACATTGTTCAAGATATTCTTGATAGAGGTGAGCTTGTCTTGGATAATCCTAACGTACCTCCTAATCAAACTATGGATGTGTTTAAATAGCCTTTTCATAACCATTCACCAAATGAGAATATTATCTAGTCCATAACTAACTTAGGTGATCATAATATCCATATGTTTAATATGTTTTTTCCTTTATCTTCAGTTCAACTTACCCCTCAATAGGAGACACCTATTTCATCAACTCTTCCCCCACATTCAGTGGCATCTATTTTTCCCATTCTTCCTCCTCATGTAGAAGAGCCTATTTCACCCATTCCACTCCCTTGAGAGGAAGAGCCTCCTTTGCCACTCCATTTTCCATAGGAGGAGCCTATAATCCCAATTCCATTTATACCAATATTACCTATCCTCTTACCAATTGAAGACAACACTCTACCTATCCCTCAACCACATGTTGAAGGGAATATTATTCCTACATTATAGCCTCTGAAGGATCCTTCTTCACCTACTTCTCATCCACTTTAGAGAGTGGTACCCCACCACTTCACCTTTATACTGAGAAGATTCTATATCATCTACTCCCATAATATATGATAGACCTTTGTGCTTACTCTAATTACACCACTCTTATCCCTTATTTTACCTATGGAAGATCATAATTTACCCATACCTCACCCACATGTTGAGGGAGCCATAATACCTATGATTTACCCTCTTAAGGACCCTAATTCTCGTACCTCCCCTCCACCCATAGCAAGTCAAGTCTCTTCTCCTATCGCTGTTGAACAAGACCCCATTGTGGTTCTTTCTCATCTTTGGCCTAAAGTAGTAGAAACCAACAATTTCCCTCTTTCCCAAACACCATATATTTATAAAGAAACAACCATAAGGCCTATGTCCACTTCATCAAAACCCTTCTCATATTTGGTGAAAAGTCTAATTTTTTTTGACTCCATGAAGCTTAACCATGTGACATTTTAGGACTGGCTTAAGACTCCATATCCAACACAATGAATGTCAACCTTTGCCACCAACCCCCTTACTACCCTTTACCCTATGGTCTTTGACAAAGCTAGAGATTCTTCACTAATATCAACTAAAATTTAGCCATCTATGTTACAACCCTCATCCTCACAAGAATCTATAACATTAAATTAGATCAAGCCCTTACGTGTATGCCCTATTTCTAATTTAGTTCATCCATAGGAGAAATTAGATTTAACTCCTCAACCACAAGTTGGATTTTTTCACCATAAAATATATAAAAATATTAAACCTCCTAGATCTCACCAATCCCTTATTCAACCCTCAACTTTACCATCCATTTTTGGGTTTGACCCTTCTACTTTAGTTGGAATATCATCTAACCAAGCCAAAAAAAGGTTAAGCTACCTCCACTCCTACCTTTACCATCTAGTAGGCCTCTCACATCTGACATTAAGAAAGTGATAGAAAAAAACGTAAATCTATCGTCACCATACAAGACACTATGTAAAATTACCTTTCCAACATTGAAACAAAATAAGGTGTCCACTCCTATTAGTACAACAAGTTCAAGCCCACTTGTGGGCTCTCAAATCTTTTTATTACATCAATTATTGAAATCTTTGGTAATAACTCTTCCTCCAATTAATCCCTATAGTCCTCATAGAATGAATCCATCTTGGTTTGATGATACACAAGTGTTTTTATATCATCATTCACTTAGACACATTATTGAGAATTATAAAGCCCTCACAATGGTTATTCAACAATACTTCGATGTTGATACCCTTTTCAATGACACTACCGTTACCTTCCTATTATTCCACCTTTGGCATCTATAATTCCTCCCACTATTCCATAAAAATTCAAACCCAAAGATGTCATTGTAAAAACTTTACCACCTCCTTCACCAACTTTTCAAATCAACGTAGTTAATGTGGCCAAACAAACACAAAACCAAAAGGATAAATCTAAGGAAAATGTCACTATACCTTGGACCCATCCCTTCACCAAAGACACTCCCCCTAATAACCCTAAGATTTCCATCTTGGATGTTCCTAAAACAACATATTCAAACATTATTTAAAGCTCAATGGTGAAATAGCTTTACTAAAATCCTATAAAAATGTCTTCGTATGAGTTAATCCAAAACTCATCCCAACACCATCAAGCTTTGATTAGTGCTTTTCAAGAGATTAAGGTAAAATGAGATGATCCCAAACCTTTTGTATATTTGGTTGGCTCCATTAATTCTATCTCCCTAATTTCTTTCAATGATTTATAAATTCCACTTCAAACACCTTGAAGATCAAGATTCTACCCTTTTTATTATCACATATATTGATTAATGTGATGTCCCTTACTTAGGGCCTCTTTTTGTCTCTACACAACTCTAATATATAGCAAATAAAGCTCTGATACCACTGTGATGTCCCAATAATCAGGGCTTCACCAATGAATTAAATGCTGGAGATAACGCTATTTGCATATCATAAGTATTTGATTGCTCCACCTTGCTCAAATAAATTTCTAACTCCTCCAAAGTTTTTAGAATGTCATCTACTTGCTGGAATGGATTATCTAGCTTCTTCTTCGCATTGTGCATTCTTTCTTCCAAATCTTTGACATCTGTTAAAGCCATACTGATACCCAAGCTACCCAACAGAATGGCAAGACATTAATTCTGATGTGCCCAACAGGATGGCAGGAATTTGGCTCTGATACCACTGTAATGTCCCTTACTTAAGGGCTCCTTTATCTGCACAAAAGCTCTGATACCACTGTAATATCCCCTTCAATCAGGGAATATAGAAACATATAAAGATCTGAACAAGATATAACTTCTATTGAATAAATTCATAATGATCACAATAATATAGTCTCTTAATAACAAATTACAGATTGTATCACTTGTCCTTCTAAACTATTACAATTGTAGTCCTTTCTTATGCATATAAATATGAAATACAGTCTTAAAAACCATGACTTAGCAAAACTGGAAGCAAAAAATGGAAACTGGAAGCAAAAATTGGATTTTGGAAGGTCTCGACCTACTGTGTCGAACACACAGTCGCTAGCATCGGTCGATAAACTGCCGACGTCGATCATTTTAGGTCCACTTTCTGCCAACGTCGATCTTCAGTCGACCGATGTCGGTCACTGGAAACCCTCTGTCTGCCGAGGTCAGTTCCTGAGTTGATCTATACGGACCTGTACAGACTTTGTACGGCCACCAATTAAGCACGCTTCCCTATTTTCAACCCCTGATCTGAAAATATACGTTTCTAGCACAGAAGATCTCTAGCTATATAATTTATTGAATCAAAACAAGAATAAAGAAATACCTGGAATATCTATAATAACTTCTGTGTGAAGTTATCTCTCAAACCTGAAATTCTGTGATAACTTCTGGATGAAGCTATCTCTCACTTTGGCAATAGATCAGCTGATATTCCATAGCCTCTTAATTACACACACTGAAGAGGGAACGTTCTCCAATGCAAATGGAATCCTTGAACCCTAGGCTCAGTCTTCACAGAAGAAATTCTCAAAATCAATATCAATAATCAATAGCATAATCAACAATGGCCTCCATGAGAAACCCTTATACCCTCAAAAAGATATGCTTGCCCTAATTAGGGTTTCTTAAATTAGAATTAGGGTTTCTAATTAAAAATAGGCTAAATAATTAATATTTGATTAAATCAATCAAATATTAATATCTCCCTCAATACATGTCAAATCCATGAACCGATCAAAGCTAGTGAATCGGGGAGTGATTCCGCACATAACCATACCACAATAAAGGCGCTCTGCTGCATATCAAATATCCCTAAAAAGTAGGAGCTCAGGCCAAATGTGTCTGAAATACCCTGAATGAAAATCAAATGTAGAAATCCTGTGAATCAAAGTCGAGCCAAGCTCCATTATGACCCTCTATCCATCTTATTAGCCTACGAAGGTCGCATAATAGGCTAACCATGAACTCAGAACATGTCAATTGAAAAGGGGACATGACAATCCGCCCCTCCTAGAATTGCTTGCCCTCAAGTAATCATTGAATGACAAATCAATCAACCCACCTGGATCCCAAATGTAGTTAGGATCTCCACCACTGTCAATTAACATGAACCCCATGCCATGTCCATCCCAACTCTCATGTAATGGTGTCACATCATCTCTAGTACTAAGATAAGCACCCCAACATCCAATCCATAAATGAAAATCAGCAAGCAAACTCCGTACCTGAATAATATTTGATTGATTTAATCAAATATTAATTATTTGGTCTCATTAATAATTAATTGTTAATTATTAATTATTTGGTCTAATTTTAAATTAGAAACCCTAATGCTAATTTAAGAAACCCTAATTAGGGCAAGCATATCTTTTGAGGGTATAAGGGTTTCACATGGAGGCCATTATGGATTATGCTATTGATTATTGATATTGATTTTGAGAATTTCTTCTGTGAAGACTGAGCCTAGGGTTCAAGGATTCCATTTGCATTGGAGAACGTTCCCTCTTCAGTGTGTGCAATTAAGAGGCTGTGGAATATCAGCTGATCTATTGCCAAAGTGAGAGATAGCTTCATCCAGAAGTTATCATAGAATTTCAGGTTTGAGAGATAACTTCACACAAAAGTTATTACAGATATTCCAGGTATTTCTTTATTCTTGTTTTGATTCAATAAATTATACATCTAGAGATCTTCTGTGCTAGAAACGTATATTTTTAGATCAGGGGTTGAAAATAGGGAAGCGTGCTTAATTGGCAGTCGTACAAAGTCCGTACAGGTCCGTACAGATCAACTTAGGAACCGACCTCGGTAGACAGAGGGTTTCCAGTGACCAACATCGGTCGATTGAAGACTGACATCAGTAGAAAGTGGACCTAAAATGACTGATGTCGATAGTTTATCGACCGACGCCGGTGACTGTGTGTTCGACACAGCAGGCCGAGACCTTCCAGAATCCAATTTTTGCTTCCAGTTTCCAGTTTTTGCTTCCATTTTTTGCTAAGTCAGGGTTTTTAAGACTGTATTTCATATTTATATGCATACAATTGTAATAGTTTAGAAGGACAAGTGATACAATCTATAATTTGTTATTAAGAGACTATATTATTGTGATCATTCTAAATTTATTCAACAGAAGTTATATCTTGTTCAGAGTTTTTTGTGTTGCTATATTTCCTGTTTGGAGGGGATATTACAATCAAACTCATATCAAGAGAGTTATGATTGATGGGGGAGCTAGTATTAATATTATTTCCACCCATGCCTAAAAATAGCTAGACCTTCTTGACAATTTCATGTCTCAACTGATGTGGTACTCCATTCCTTTAATGATACTACAACTACTATAGTGGGCACTATTGTCTTATTATTCATGTAGGTCCCTACATAATTCTTGATCTCTTCTATGTTATGGAAGGAGATTTATAATATAACATACTACTTGGATGACTTTGGATATGTGATATGGCATGTGTACCCTTAACTTTACACTACTATGTCAAGTTTGAACATGATGGACAAGTACATGTTATACCTACTAACCCACCTCTATTTAAAACATGTAATATGACCTATAGTCCTAATGATGTTCTCATCCCAGTGAAAACATCATCTTCCTCACATGATGCTTTTGAATCTTCCACAAGCTCCACTCCTATGATTACATAGATACTGACAACATAAATTCTTGATAAAGATCCCATGGAGGAGACCATTAAATGATTGTCACTCAGTGAATATCATTTGTTGGCACTTGACATGTTCCATACTCCAAAAAAATATGGAAGTCTTCACATGCACCCAAATTATGATCCCCATATTTGGATGGTCATCCCTTATGGGCCCCCTCACCTTTCACACATGGGGGAATTGATCAAGCTCCCACTATCAACAATCCATCTTATTCACCACAACCATTTGCTTGTGACTTCTCTTTCCTAAGTAACCTAGATTCACTCACACCTATCTCTATTGGTGTACCTAGAAAGGATTTTGTTTGGGTCATTACAAACAAGGTATACATACTCATATTGGATATCCTAATATAAAAACCATTAGAAATTCCAAAAAGAGGCATGGGGAATATGATGAACCAAATAAACTCACTAAAATCTCCTATGAACTAATTGTCAAAGAAATAGTCTCTCCTTCTCCACCATCACCTATAGAATCAGAGGAATCTATACCTCCTAATTTTTTTTTCAATAAATTCCATCCATTTAGGGCCTCTCACCTATCATCAGGGTAAGGAAAAAGGGTCCCTTCCTCTTATTCATCTTGAAATAATTGATGAAGTTTCTTTCACTATCAACACAGTCCAATGTCAAGATCATCATGCAATTCTAACCTACATGGGTATGGATGATTACTATATCCAAAGATCACTCCCATATGAAATGTAAGCTATGTTAAATAAATCAACCATGGACATCAACTTGCCCTCCCATGATAACCCTCGCATCCTCAAGATTGACAAATCTTTAGATTCCTCTAAGCGAGCTGATTATACCATGTTTCTTAATGACCATAACAAATCCTTCACTTGTTTTTATAATGACATGCTTTATATTGACCCCTCTATCATCACCCATAACATTGTCACCAATCAAGATGCTAAACTTGTTAAGTAGAAGCTTCACAAAATGCATCCTTATATTGCTCTCCTTGTCAAAGAAGAGCTCCAACACCTCCTTTATGTTAACTTTATCCAACCCATTGACTACCTAAAATGGATTTTCAATATTTTTCCTATCATAAAAGTGAATTTGGGAATCCATATTTTCATTGACTATCATGATTCAAACCTCACTTATCCAAAATACAATTTCTCATTTCCTAGTGTCGACCAATTTGTTGATCTAACGACTGGCCATAAGATGTTATCACTTATATATGGATTCTCTAGATATAATAAAATATTAGTTACTCATGAGGATCAACACAAGACAACCTTTATTACCCCATGGGGAACTTTTTGTTATTGGGTCATGCCTTTTGGCCTAAAGAATGCTAGCGTAACCTACCAATGTGCCATGATATCTTACAAAAAATTATGGGAGATTATGTGGATGACTTATTCAAAAAGTCTAAGCTTCCCCAAGAACACTTGATAATTATCAAAACCATATTCACTCATCTCCTCCAATATAACATTTGACTAAACCCAAAGAAATGTGTCTTTAGTGTTATTTTTGGTAAACTCTTAGGTTTTATCATTTCTCTTTGTGGTATCAAGGTTGATCCTACTAAGGTTAGATCAATATTAGAAATGCCTTCACCTAATAATATCAAAAAAATCCATAGCCTATAAGGAAAAATTTAGTCAATTTGATGCTTCATTTCCCAGTTGTCAGATTGCTACCAACCTTTTCACCATCTCCTCAAAAAGGACGTCTCCTTCTAATAGAATATAGACTGCCAAGAAACCTTTGATGAACTTAAAGAATACCTCCTTTTCCCACTAGTTATTATTCCACCAAAGGAAAATCAACATTTTTACCTATACATCTTTGTAATAGACCATTCTCTATGTTCTATGATTGCACATTGAGATGACCAATATCGAGAGTAGGTAGTTTATTACATAAGTCACACACTTATTGATTATGAGACTCGATATACCCAAACTAAAAAGCTTTGCCTTGCATTGGTCTTTTCTACTTCTAAGCTTCACCATTATCTCCTAAATCATAAAACCTATGTGGTCACCCATACTAATCCTCTCAAATACATGCATTCCAAACCATATCACAACTAACATGTAGCTCAGTGGCTCATGTTTCTTGCTAAACTCAACTTAGAGTTTATTCAACAAAAATCTATTAAAGGGTAAATAATCATTGACCAGTTAGCTACTACCCCTTTACCTAATAATCAACCTTCATACCTTGAATTCCTTGATTAATCTATTACAACACTATCCATTCATGACATCTCCTCTCAAATGATGATTTTCTTTAACGGATCTAAATGCTAACATGGTGGGGGTGCGAGGGTCATTGTTATTCCTCTAGATGATGAACCTATGCCTTTGTCATTTAAACTAGATTTTGAATGCAGTAATAATATGGTCTAATATGAGGCTTTGATTCTAGGATTTCAAATATCTCTCTTCTTGGGTATCAAATCCATAACCATTTTTAGTGATTCTCAGCTAGTAGTTAACCAAGTTAATGGTTCGTACATATGTAAAAACAAAATTTTACAGTGGTATAAACATCATGTAGATATTCTCTTGGGATCATTTAACTCTTGTCTCTTGAAAATGGTTCCTCGATATAAAAATATGTTTGATAACATGATGGCTTCTCTTGATTCACACATACCTTCTTTATCCTCCTCTTTCAGAATCTATGTCACTGTGCATCGCTTAACATTGACCTCTTATGTCTTAGCTGACATCCTCTTTGTCAGAAATGTAACAACCAACCCATGAGACTTATGGTACAAATGACTCATGGATTATCTTTCCTTCTCTATTACCCTTCCTAATATTTCTAATAATGTAAAATGATCCTTCATAAAATGTGCTACTCATTACAATATAATGGGGACTTCACTACAACTGAAGTTTTGATGGTTTTCTCCTTAGATGCCTAACTAGTACTAAGATTCCCTTTGCTATTAAGGAAGTCCATGATGGGATTCGTGATGGTCATTTCAATGGTCACATAGTTGTTAAATGTATCCTTTAACTTGGATATTATTGGGCCACACTTCATCAAGATTATGTTGATTATGTTCGGCATTACATCAAGTGTTAACAACATGTTAATCTCCTTCATGTTCCCAGTCATGCATTGAAAGTTTCCAAAGACTTTTATCCCTTTTCCCAATGGGGATTATATCTAATCAAAGAGATTAACCCTCATTCATCACTCCATCATCATTTTATCATTACTGCCACTGAATACTTCACCAAGTGGGTCAAGGTCATCCCTCTCATTTCCATTAAAGTTGACAAAATTGTTGACTTCATTAACCATCACATCATCTATCATTTTGGTGTACCTCACAATATTATAACTGATAATGTCAATCCTTTTAAAAACAAGACTATTCAAAGTCTTTGTGATGCATTTGGAATCAAATTAAGCTTCTCATCACCATACTATCCCCAAGCTAATTGATAGGTAGAAGCTTATAAAAAAAAATTGACCAAGATTCTCATAAAGGTAGTCAATGATATGGGCAAGTATTGGTACACACACATTCCTTTTTCTTTATGGGATTACCGTACTAGCATTCAAACCCCTATAGGTGCTACACCTTTTTCATTAGTATATGGGATGGAGGCTATTTTTCCTCTTGAGGTCCAGATTCCTTCTCTTTGCATTTATCTACATGACATACTTACTAACGATAAATTTCACCAAGAAAATTTGGCCCAAATTGAATTGCTTGATGAGCATCATCTCATATGCCTCAACCACCTTCAAATCTATCAAGAGTGTATCAAACGTGCTTATAAAAAAAACCTCAAAGAGTGATATTTCAATATAGGAGATCTTGTCTTAAGAGAAAATCAACATGTGATAAACATAGAGAGAAGTAAATGGGGTAAGTTTTCTCCTAATTATCTTAGACCTTATTTCATAACTCACAAGTATGGTTCAGGAACTCATCTCTTATCTTCTCTTTAAGGAAGGATAGAACCTGAGCCTTTAATTGCCTTACACCTATGACCATTCTTTTGTTAAACCATCATCACTTTATTTTGTGTTAACTTGATCTCATCCCTTAAGTATCCCTATTACATTCATTTCCCTTCCTCTTCACCCTTACTCCTATATACTTGGATAACTTACATAGTGGTATGGTTTTATCCTCACTGTGGAAAACTCCTAAGCCTCTATAGTCTTGTCCATGACTAAAATTTTAAAAAAAAGAAAAACAAATTGGATATTTGAAAAAGTTCTAAAATCTCAGGTCATGTTTTTCAATGTAGACTACTCCCTTAAAGGACAACTATGTAACTTACCTCTCTTACTATCAATAAACTGCTCCCTTGAAGGAAAACTATTTAAAATTAAAAAATAAACACTTAGACCACTCCCTTAAAGGATGGTTAATCTAAGATTTGTTCTCAAAGGGAAAAATAAATGAAAAGGGCTCATCACCTCTTTTCATGACCTTAACCTATACAAAATCTCATTTTAAGCTTCTCACATTGATTAGCATACATAAAAAAAAGCTTTAAGTCGTGGAATTTCCTATATTAGCTTTCAAGTTACCCACAAAAGGGACATACCATTTCTACTTAGTAGGTATGCTATCTAAACATTTTCGCTCATTCTACCCTTTTTTCCCCTCATACTCTTTCAAGAGACTATGAAGCTCACTTAAAATAAGGTAAATATGACCCTTCTCTAACAAACATAATCGTTTAAAGATACAAGGCATGAAAGAGGCTCATTTTCTTCAGCCTATTTATGTTCTAAATTACATTCTTTGCCAATGCACGAGCATTCTACCTTTATATTTTCCCATCCACATCACATGTCAATATCTATATTTGAGATGTAGAAACAATGTAATATCAACACTAACATAACCAACCTATTTATATTATGCATATACCATCATAATTATAGAAAAATGATGAAATAAATTAACCTATTCAATCTATTCATTCTATGCATACACCATCACAAATATGGAAAAAATTCTAAGATGAACATAACCAATCAATTATGCATATACCATCACATAAATGGGAAAGGCTAGTCTAACCTCGAAAAACATGATCAATATTAGCATCCAAATTAGCATAGCATAAAATAAACACCATCCATATCAACATCATAATCATAAGTAATACATATAAAATAAACACATGGCACTAAATAAACATATCATATATATAATATGTGATCAAATACATGTTCATCATCTACATCATCATAACATCATAAATCTTTCTCAAAATGTATATCTTGCATCTTTAGCTCACAAACCAATATACAAATAACATATATAAACAAAAAATGACAAACATAGATACTCAGGGTCCTTGAGTCTCTTTGTGTGGTTGTGGGTAAGTAGTGTCATCACCACTCTATGTCCATCTGCATCTACATGAGCTTAAAGCCATCACACATGACATTGAGATCTCTTGCTCTCTAAACTTTGAATATCTCAGTATCTATGGGAACTCTCTAGTCACTCTCTCATAGTAAGTAATCTCATTTAGGGTAGTTGAATACCTCACCATAGATACAATCTATGGAGGACCCATAACACCTAATGATGGCCCAAATTGTACTATTCCCTATGGTGTTGGAGGATGAGGAGTGTCCTAGCCTACTACTCTTAAACCATCTCTCTCTGCTATCACTATATTCACTTAACCTTATAAAATAGTCACCTAGCCCTATATTACTACAACTTGACCTATAACACCCCAATCTAACTTTGAAAAATCACCACTTTCCCCTATAAGGCTAAAACCTCTACCTAAGTTATCCCTTGAGCCTACACCACTATATCTTAGGCCTATACCATTGTATCTTGACCCTGTAGTGTTACATCTCTCTCTTTAACTAACCCCTATAAGTTTGTTGGTAGCCTCTTAACCTCCATAACTGGATGTAGCCATACCCACCAAACTATATAGGCCACTATACACCCTAGATCCTTGACACCTAGCCCTACTGGTAGCTCTTCAAAATCTAACCCATCAGTCTCTTGGGGTAATGGTAAGGGTGCCTCTATGTCATCCCTCCTATATCGAGATAAGGAAAGTGGAATATCCTATAGTAGACCAAACTACCTCATAACCCATGCCATGGGTACCATCTCTAACTCACTGACATGTCTCACCCTGACCCATAGTGAGCTCTATAACCCAACAAGCTACTCTACCTAACCTCTAAAAATTGGATATGTTAAATATAGTCTCCACATGATATATATAGGGATCAAGCACTCGATCATGTGTTTATAGTAAGCAATGTCTCACACAATATTGTCCACTTAGGTTTGTACCATCCCATCTCTCCACCATCTAAATCCAACCCTAAATTTGGCTAAGATAGTGGTAGGTAGCTCTAGTGGTCATGTCACCATGATGTGCTCATATGCCCAATAGTGCAGAAGATGGCTAACACATAAACTGTATCATTGTTGAAGCCTCAAACCCCATAACTTTCTATATAATTATGCCAAAAATATTGTGCCCTAGGTAAAAATTATCTACTACTCAATCATCTACATAATGACACCTATTAAAGCAAAAAAAAATCTCCCTATGTCTACATCAAGTAATATATACAGCTTGATCATGATCATCATCAGGATGCTTAGATGATGTTGCTCTTCATCAACCATGTAGATTTGATCATATGCAAAAAATTTAGAGTGGTAGGTCACCTCACTAACATGATACTTGTATAAAGTGATCATGTGTATATAATGCTCCTCTCTCAAGCATGCAAAAAACTCCTCACCTTGGAGTGGTAGCCATAGAATCCTATACACATCCTCCTATGTCACTATAAACTCTCCAATCAATAGATAGAAGGTGTTGGTGGTATGATCCCACCTCTAAATCAAAGATATCATTAGTGACACATCCTATGTGACATGATAGTACCATCACACTCCTCCTAAACCCACAACTACCATATACTCCTACTCATCTAGAGTAACATCTCTCCTCATGCATTTCAATAACCTTGGTAGACAATCTCACAGTGTAAGCTCCATCCTTACCTACATCTATACACAAAAAAATTAGGTCACATCCCTTTTAATCTACTCTACCACCACCCTTTTTCCCTTCTCACTAAGAGAACTACATTGGTCTATGGCCCTAAACTAGGCTATGTAGGTAGCAGTCAATTGACATGGGGTCTTTTGAGGTTAGATTAGCCATATACCCACCTTACTAACCACCCTAATCTTCACTACCTCTCTCTCTCTACCCTAGGCCTACCTTCCTATTCTAACTCTAGGCCTCACTACCTATATTCTTGACTCTTGACACTATGACCTATATTTTAAGCCCTATATCTCTCCAACTATCTCAACTTACCATTTTACCTAAAAACACACCTTTTCAGATCTTTTTCCTAGGTTCTAAGAGAACTACATTGTCTTGAGGCCCTAAACCAAGCTATGTAGGCAACACTTAGATGACACAAGGTCTTGTGAGGCTAGTTCAACTATTAGGCTAGTTGACTACTTCCATTAGAGATCCAAAACTCACCCTTTCTCCTATTGTGCTACTTTTTTATAGTCATTGATATTGGCATTAATGTTGACATCAGTGAGATATCGATCTACATCATGGTTGACATCAATAGAAAACTACTAACCTTGATGTTGTGTTGGTTAACCTTGGTGTTGTGTCAGCTAATATTAATCCACTTCATCGATATCAATAATTGGTTTAGCCCCAAGGCCAAGCAACCCAATATCCAACCTATCTATTTCACCTACACACTTACCCAAAAATCTCCCTAACTTACCCTACACCTACCCTAACCTATTTTATAACTCCCACTCCTATTTTATACATCCCCACCTCTCATTTAGCCTAAAAATTACAAAAACTAAATCAAACTAATGTAGGCTCTTACCTCATCTCTTTGTCTCCTCCTAGCTGGCATCATTGGATCTTATGGTCATGCACCTCTTACTGTGTCACCTCCTTATAATTCCATCTCAAATCACTCTCAAATATCTATTTCTTCTCTCTAATCACAAAGTTATAAATGAGTTTGGTCAGCTACCAAACCCCCTTTTATCAGGTTTGGTTAGCCACCGACATCACCATTCTTGACCTAACATGTTAATGTCGATGCTTATGGCTATCAAAGTCAGTAACATTATCCTATTAATACCAACATCAACACTTTATATTATTGATATTGGCACATATAACCAACATCAGTACCATTCCACTACTATTTTCTAACATAAAACCTCTAATTTTGCATAACTTTACCCATACATTAGGGAAACTAGAGATCACATATATATCCCCCCAACCATGAAAAAGGATATTGAAGATCACTTAAATATTCACCCTTGATAACTTTTCTTGGAGATCATGAATATTTCCTTGCTCATTGACCCTTTTACACCAGGAGAGCATTTCTTGTCTTGACTTCTTAGGTTATTCTGATGTACTTGGCTATTATGCACATGCATGTATTCTATGTGTTTTAGATGGAAACCAATCCTATCTTGTCACCTTCAACCATTTTGTGTTTCCTAAGGGAACTTCCTACCTTAGATACTTGGGACACATTGACCATTAGAGCTATAACCTTGATTTATTTGACCTATTAGCTATCACTTACAAGCTATGGTTTAGTTACTTCTATCTAAGTCCTCCTTAACATTGCATGTTCTTGACATTGTCAACTATAGCTCATTATGTCCTACACATATGAAGTGATTCTTAATTCTCCACTAGTCACCTAATTAATTTTCTATCAAAATCGTACATGATTCAAGTTTCTCCTTCATTGATTCACATTTTGAGGGGAGATACCTCATCCAATACTTGGAGCATCTAACTCCTATTTTTGTCTTACAACATGTCAGTAAAAATTACAAGATAAAAAGGGGAAAATATAGAAACTAAAATTATTTCACACACACATGCATAACTCCCTATGTTGGACCCCCTAAACCCATTTTAATAATAATAATTAATCTCCCTAACCCATACTTTTACCCCTCACACAATTAATTTAAAATACTTAATTAAGTTAATTAAAAACCCCTATTACCACCTTACCTAGCCACCTCAACCTATGACTAGTTCTCCGTTGATGAGTCACCTCAAGACCTGGTCCCCTCATCTTAACTACCTAAGACTTATTCAAACTTCCAAACTAAATTCATAAATAACTACTTCCTTCCTAACCTCTTATTTTTACAATTTTATAAAGGGTGTCACACTTGGCATGCACAATAATAAAAAATAGGCCAAAAATAGAAATGTTTATGTATTCTAGGGCCATCGATGTTAGTCAACCTATGGCTGACATCAATGGGATCCCAGTTGCCATAGATGGGATCATTAATGTCAGAAACATAATCCAAACTCTAACCTATAATTCAAGTAAGCAAAAATTATGAAAATCAATTCTTACTCTCATTCAAGCTCTCAACATTCTCTTTCCAACATCTAGGCTTACAATCACCATACATAAGTCAATCACAATCAATAACTGAGCTCTTGAGGAAAACCAACACCCATTTTTTCTCTCTATTTAAGGACTTAGGTTCAGACTCCCTGATAGGGACCATCAACCTAGCACTTATCATTCAGTAACCACCACAACTAAGTATATCACTGATATTGTTTGTCGTTTAAATATTTATTCTTTCATTTCTTTATATCTACCCTACATTTCTTTATAAACTTCTGACATACCCTTATGAGGGAGTTACAATGCTTTAGTTCTTATTTCCCCTTTACCTGACATATTAAACCTTTGACCAAACTTAACCAAGTCATAATATCCCTCTCATAACTCTCTCAACCTCCTTGACCTGATCTAGACTAGTTCTTAGACTTGGGAAAGCCTTCTACAACTTTATAGACAATTATTTCCCCTACCAACCTCAATAGCCTAACTGACATCGATCACCTATTACCAACCTTGGTAGTATAAGTGATATTGGTCACTCCATATCAATGTCAGTGACTATGGATTACCTAGCCTCTTTAAAACCTACCCAAATAACTTCTAAAATATAAACAAAGTGCCTCACCTGCACCCTATCACTCTCTACTACATATAGATTGTTAATAATGGTAATTTTATCTCTCTTTCACTCTCTCTTTACCTTTCTTTCAATTATTTATTATTCTTTTTCCTCTAAAAAGTGGACTATCATCTCTAGGGAAGTTTCACACTTACTATAACAAGTGTGTAGCTTTCCAACTCACTCATTTATCTACTAACAAACATCTTGTGGTAGTATTTTATTACTTATAGGTAGTCCTCCCTAGCCAAAGAGGATTGCTCACAATGTTTGGATATGGTACACAAACCAAATTTGAGTTCATTCTAATCACTTATCCCCATCCTTCTTTTTGTTTTCCTTTAGACTTAAAATAGACAAAATTTAGTTAAATAAAAACTTCCCCCAAAAGAGAGACATAGAATAAGTGAAGAGGATAGGAGCCCCCCACTTAATATGGTGTTGATGTTGATGTAGAATACACACCAATAAGAGATCATAAATGAATTAACTTAATCTTATGAAGGTTTTAGTTAGGATATCTATAATTTCCTTTAAAGACTAGAAAAATCTCAAGTCGATGACTTGACCATGAATAAGCTCCTAGATGAAATGCATGTGAATCTAAATGTATTTGTTCCACTAATTCTGAGTTAGATTCCTTCATATCTATATATTACTCTATTTTTCATAATAGATGATGGTTGGTTACTTGATAGGTATGCCAAAGTCATATATAATCCCCTAAAGCCAAATAGCCTCAATAGCCATGTTAATAACTCCCTTATACTCTAGCTTTATGGATGATATAGTAATAACATTTTGATTCTTTATAGATCAACAGATAGGAAAAAAACTCAAATAAAAACTATAACATGAAGTGGAATTATGATTATAAGTATCACCAACCCAATCTAATTTTAAAAAACCAACCAAGTCCTCCTTTTTTCCAAATTTATACTAAATCTTGAATCTATAAGAGATCTGAATGTAGTGGAGTATCCACTTGCCTACATTTTAGTGTAGTTCATGGATCTCCTAAATGAATCATGAAATAATCCCTACTACATATGAAATTCTAGGCATGGTGTGAATCACATAAATGAGGCTACCAACAAGATGTTGATACCGAGTGGCAATAAATAAAGGTGTAAAATATTCAACCTCAAGTTTGAATCTTGATAGAAAGGGAGTAAGAGATAGATTACAATCAGTGATGTGAAACTAATCCAAAATATCAAGAACATACTTGGGTTGTGTAAATGAAATCCTTGAATTATACTATGAAATATTGAAGCCAAAAAAGTAATGTAGAAGACCCAAGTCTATCATGTAAAATTTATCCTATAGATATGTCTTCACCACCATAATAGATGATGAGGAACTCCTAGTGATAAAAAAGATCATCAACATAAAGGAATAGTATCAATAAATAATCATCCTACCACAAAATTTATGCATTGGGGTCTGAATGAAAACTAGTGAAACTTAAAGGAAGAAAGAAGGAATATTTCTTGGAATACTAAGATCGAAGGCCCTTTTTGAGGCCATAGATGGATTTCCTAAGTATGAAAACTAAGGATGAATCTTAAACAAACTCAGGTGGCTACATCATGTAAATTTCCTCCTTAATGTCTCTATGAAGAAAGACACTCTTCACATCCATCTAATGCAAATCCCAACCATGGTTTATGGCTATATCTAGTGTGAGTTAGATCGAAGTCATCTTTACAATAGGTTCAAAGGTCTCTAAGTAGTCAATGTTGGCTACCTATGAAAAACCCTTGTTGACCAATCATGCCTTGTATTTATTAACTAACCCATCTATGACAAACTTTATATGATATATCCACCTACATCAGACCGTATTACTTCCCTTAGAAGTGAAGTCAAATCCTAAGTGTGATTTTTGATCAAGGAAGAATATTCTTCCTACATAAAACTATAACATTTAGATATTCTTGAAGCCTTTCAAAATGTTTGTAGATATTAAATTGAATCAAAGAAAACATGTGGACCACTATAATAATATGTCCAAGTATGTTTATCATCTGTTATATCCCCTACCCAAGTATGTGCACTCTAAAGTGTCTTCCCATCCTAAAGGGGCCCAAATGTTGATGACTCAATTGTTGACTCTTCATCCTCTAAGACATGACTAAAGGTGGATTTATAAGACTCCCTATCACTTCCCTTGTCAAAAATGGAAGAGGAATAATAAGATCTTGGCTTATTAACCTATTATGGATTATTCAAATCAGAAGAAGAATCATCAATTCTAAGTGAATCTAATGATAGATAAGAAGCGTCAAGTGTTAAGTCTTTAGTAATATCCTAAAAGTGAACACTTCTCTTTATGAACAACTCATTTGTGGTTAGATGTAGAAGGTGATAACCCTTAACACCATTTGGATAACCTACAAGGATGTAAGCCTTAGACTAAGGTTCCATATCTTTGTGTATCTTCTTTGGTATATGTGCCATATCTTGAGATCAAAAAACTATAAGGTGCTTAACATCAGGTTTCCTTTCAAGTTAATCTTCAAAGGGAGTTATGCCTTTCAAATCTTTGTGAGTAACTTTGATCTAAATATAAAAAGCATAATTAATGGCTTCAACCTAATATTGTGGTGCCAAGGACTTAGAGTGAATCTTATAGCTATCCATCTCTTTCAAGGACATGTTCTTGCATTCTCCAAATCTATTCTATGAAGGAATGTAAGTAGTTATCTACTACAACTCAATCCTATTTTTGATGTAAAATAACTCGAATTTATTGCTAACATATTCACCTCTATTATCAATTCAAAGAACCTTGATGGATTTCTCAGATTATTTCTCAACAAGTGCCTTGAAGTCTTAAAACTATTTAAACACTTTAGACTTTTGCTTAAAAAATTAGACCCATGCATATCTCGATAAATCATAATTGAAAGTGAGAATGTAGGTAGCCCTTGTAAAATATACATTAGGAAAAGTCCCATATACATCATCATGTACTAATTTCAATGATTGTGAAGCCCTCCAAGCTTTTCCTTTATTAAATTTTTCTTTAGGATGCTTTCTAAGAGAGAAACCCTCATAGAATCCCTTAAACAATTTGAACCAAGGTAATATTATGACCATATAATTTTTGATAAGTTGTTCAAGGTAGTGGTAGTTAAGGTGGATAAATCACTTATGCCATAATTTGCTAACTCCATCTAAATGTGTTAACAATGCTATCAAAGAAGAATTAGGTGTAAAATGTGAGAAGGCATATAACCTAGCTTGGTGATCTACCCTACCCACTTCCAATGTATAATTATTATGGAACTTCTTGATGATAACTGAATATGGTAAAAACTTAACCCTCATGCGTTTGTTAATATGAGTGATTTGATACACTGTGATTTAACAATATTTGAAATATTGGTGTATTATTCCTAATTTATTTAAAGGTTATGAGTAGTAAAATCAATAAATAAATGGACAATAATTAAAATATTGATTTGTATAAATTTAATTGAAATTTAGACTTTTAAAAAAAATAGTAATGAGAGGGAGAAATCAAACTTAGCTAGAAACTAACTGATACAACTGAGATAGGCCTTGATACTCACTATGTAGGATTTGGAGACTATCAAAAATTGAGATCTAAACTTCATTTTTTTATTGGATAGGAGCACTAGAATTAGACAAGAGTGTTACTAGTGCTATAGTACACATATACTACTATTATTCTTAGGATATAAGATTTTTGGGCTTTGTTTGCCA
The DNA here is from genome assembly GCA_037957365.1 of Torreya grandis. Classification (NCBI taxonomy): domain Eukaryota; kingdom Viridiplantae; phylum Streptophyta; class Pinopsida; order Cupressales; family Taxaceae; genus Torreya; species Torreya grandis. The sequence continues at coordinate 2,362,715 of JARHVA010000419.1, forward strand.
AGTCTATATGACCCTGTCAACAAAGCTTCAACATCTAAAAGTCTGTAGAGCTCCTTGTAGAGTAGATTTTATCTTTAAACCCTATATTCCATTGTACTTTGACCAATTTTGAGAAAGATAAGGGGTTAGTGTGTGTAATATTTATTATATATGGATCCACACCCCTTGTGTGGGAACTTTGCCTACATACCAATACTCTAAAGAGGGATCAAGCCATATGTAGTTATCCCAGTTGATGTGCTTTGTATAGTTGTGTGTATGAAGATACAAAATGATAAACTCAATGTGCTTGAGATGCTAGGGATTGGTGTAAGGATTTTAATAACATTTTAAGTGTATTAATTAGCTAGATATATATAGAGAATAGGGAAGATTGCTTGTGTAGTCTTTCTTATATTCTTGCTTGCTTAGTGATAATTACCAACCCTTTTCGAAAGATCTTTGAATGGGATTTTATAGGGATATATTGGTCATGGGTTGAATGTACTTATGTTAGGATGACAAGGAGAAGGATGGGGAACTATAATAAATTGACCATTAGGGTCAAAAATGGACTTAGACAAGAGAAAAAAAAATGGCAACAGTGGCATCGATGTTATAGTCCTAGTGTGGCACTATTGTCATGAGTAGATGGGACTTGGGGGGATGGAGATATTATGGAAATAAGGGTCTGGCTCAGTTGGGATCAAGTCTAGAAGGATAAAAATGATTACTAATCAGTGAAAAGATGCCTATAAAGGTCATGAGAGAAAGCAAGAAGGACCTAAGGGTTAGGTGTCATTATCCATGCTCAAGTTACCAATTTTCATATTTTATATGACTATATTTCCCCCCCTTTATTTTAGTGATGTAACAAAGTGAAATAATATGACAAATGAAATATATAAAGTGTACCTAAACCTACCTACAAGGGTGAATCTAATGAAGCTATGTGATGGTAGGTGTGCATAGAGATAACATGTTGTAATGTGCAAATCTACAAGAAAAACAAAGAGTATATCAATTCTTACTAGATACATTATATCTAAAATAAGAACATACAAATATATTTAAGAGAGAGAGGAAGAGAAAGGAATAAATACACCTCATCGAGTATGTGAACCAATACAAAACCTCTTGTGATGTTGAGTAATGCTAGATGATGTTGTACTAAGAATAATATCATGAACAAAGCTGAGTGCTCAATTACCCAAGAGTGGCTCAATAATTCAAAGGCTATCCCTTTAGCTCCATCATCACCCACTAAGTGAATGTAGAAAATCATGTGTATGTTAATTGATGTTTGGAATGTGTGTCTAATTATTCTAAATAGGTGGCTCAAAAATACAAAGGCTAGGTAATATGTTGGCTTCATCATTGCCTCATGAAGTGAAGCTATGAACTGATACTAGTATCAAATGTGTGTCATATGAGATGGATCTTGAAGCCCATGAATTTAATATCATCTAACAATGATTATGTGGATAGATGAATGTATGCTAGAAACTAGGCCACTCTTAGCCACTCTAAAAGATGGAGATTAGGCTTGTATGAAAGCCACTTTAAACTAGTGCACTAGGATTATCTAAAAACCACATGGGAACTCAAAAACTTTAGAATGTGTGAGTTAGGATTATATGAAAGAAATTATAAAATGATGCCAACCACCTATAGGTGAAATAAGGTACAAAACTACTAAGAATGCATAGGTAATGTTGAACTCAAAAATAAAAATAAAACAAATGTGTTATGCACATTGCCCCCAATCACTGGTGTCTAAACCATGGATTTTGATCTAGAAATTATACTATCATATATAAAACTAAAATTGAGATACATCATTCCATGTATGACTCCCCCTATATCTAGATTATCTAAGTGAAGTGTACTAAATAATGCTGATTATGTACTAGTCTAACTGTGTAAAACTATAATTGAACCTACTTTGCTACTTACTTCTATAAATTTTGGTTTCTTTTCTATTTGGATAGGAGCAATGAAAGTGGACACTAGTGGTACCAATACTATAGTCCAAATTGGGAACTATTGCCTTGAGATAAATATAGTAACTATTTTGGTATTCTCATTATTTTCTTGGTTTATTCTAACATTCTGATGTTTGGTTGTTGTTCTAGGTGTGTTGAATGCTAATTTTTTTACCATTATGAGCTCTAATATCTATGACAAAACCTTATGTATTACCCCCTCTTCTAAGATCAGGAATGAAGACCCTAAAATGATTTACCTCAAAAGAAAGAGCCCTACTAATGTGTTATGTTGTAAAGATACATGATATAACAATGATAATTGACAAGATATCTCAAGTTATAACATGATTTGTATTGAGAGATTGTTAGATCAAAAAGGGTATGCTTATATGGATATAATAATGTAATAACATGTGTAATATACAAAACTTGAAATGAAAGTCTAGTTAATTTTTATTATTTGTCATGGAGGGATAGAGCATGATGTCCATTATGGCATCTAAGAATGCAATAAAAATGCATAATGTGGATCATGGCATTGCAAATGATGAGAAATAAACAAGAAACAATCACACAAGACAAGAAGTAAAAAGTATACAAGGGTGGCCAAGGGGCCATACAAATAAGGGACATGGGCACATGTCACTCATATTATAAGGCAAGAATACAAGGAATGTTCAAATGCCACATACACATATAATTGAAATAAGTAAGGTTGGTGTGGAAGCCATAATCACATAAAAGAGCACAGGTATAGGATATTGGAAAATGTCTTAAGGCACACAAAAGACATAAAATCAAAGGACATTGGAAAATGTCCTAAGTCACATACAAGAGATAATCAAGAACAAATAAATTTAATCATATCTAGCTATACAAAGCAAGAAAGGAAAACATGTAATAACTAGAAATACAGTTACATCTAACTAATCAAAGTAAGAGGGAAAATATGCAAGACATATTAGTACAAGATTAGGTATATGCTAATAAATACATATGTTATATACTCATGAGTGTCGATAGAGTAATATGTGTAAGCTAGTAAATAATTTACATCAACATGATAGCTAGAGTGTGTGGTGTAGGAATGCCATAACCTAGATGGTGTAGTTATGTAGAAGATGCCCCTAATGGGTATATATATCAATGTGTGTCTCAATGTATAAGTACGATTCCCTTGTAATGGGTAGAGTGAATCAATCAAAGGGTTGGATGTTATTAAACACAGTCAAAGAAGATCAAGTGAAGCATGGTAATGTAGATAAATTGATAAACAATAGCATATAATAGTATATGTACATCTAGCATGATAGTATAAATTTAAATCATGGATGATGCATAAAATCAAAATGTTTTTGGTGTTTTTGAGTTATTTTCATGTTTTTGTATTTTGAAATATTTAATTTTTTTTTAATTTTTAATTTAAGCTATGTATAATCAAGCATAGGAAATTATGTATAGGTAAGCTAGGAAAGGATGATACTAACTGATGAGTCTCATAGGAGACTCCCTATCATGGTGTCCAATATCTAGGATAATAATTGTGTGTGATCATGAAGAATTATGGAAATGTAGAGATTGTGGCTTCGAAAGTTGTATATGTTGTAAATACTTTGAAATATTTGAAGTAAAAACCAACTTTGCCCACCTGTAAATTTGAGAAGTGGATGAAACTATAGGGCTCTTAGGGACCCATCTGGCAATAGGATAAGTTCTCTAAACATGTTCTCTATGAGTAGATGCATGAGATCTCAATGATAATACCCTAGGTGTGAACATAATATCTAGAAGATGTCTAGAATCCTAAAGCTATAGAGGTGTATAAACTCTCTATGCTAGTGATGGATGCCTCAAATGTGTCTAAATTAAAACTATAGGAGGAACTATAACTAGTGGCAAAATTGAAATTGGTGACTACAAATTAGAAGATGGCTCTAAAGTGGGGAGTGGTAACTCATTTAAAATTTTTGGGAATATTGGTGTATTATTCCTAGTTTAGTTAAAGGGTTTGAGTAGTAAAATCAATAAATAAATGGCCAATAATTAAACTACTAATTTGTGTAAATTAATTTCAATTTAGACTTTTCAAAAAAATAGTAATGAGAGGGAAAAATCAAACTTAGCTGGAAACTAGCTGATATGACTAAGACAGTGCCTGATACTCACTATGCAGGACTGAGACACTATCATAAATTAAGATCTAAAATTTATTTTTTTATTGGATAGGAGCATTATAAATGGACAAGAGTGGCACTGGTGATATAATCCACCTCTGTCATTATTTTCATGATGATCTATGATTTCTAGGTTTTGTTTGATAGGTCTATGTGATCCTATCCATGAAGTTTTAGTGGTTAGAAGTTTGTAGAGCTCTTTGTAGAGTATATTTTATCTTCAAACCCTATCTTCCATTATCCTTTAAAAAAATTTAAGCAAGAGGGTGGGGGAAGTTAGTGTGTGTAAGATTTACTAGATGTGGATCCACACCACTTATGTGGCTACGCTTCCTACATACCAATACTCCAATTATGTGTATAAAGATGTAGAATTATAGATTGAATGTGCTTGAGGTGTATAGGGACTGGTGTAAGGATTTGGATAAGCTTTTATGTGTATTGGCTGTTTTTATGTAGAGAGTATGGAAGATTTCTTGAGTAGTCTTTTTTGTATTCTTTCTTGCTTAGTGATAATTTTTAACCCTTTCCAAATTATATTTGAATGGGCTTTTATAGGGATCTATTAGTCATGGGTTAAATGTACTCATGTTAGGATGATAAAGAGAAGGATGGGGAAATAGAATAAATTAACCATTGGGGCCATAAATAGACTTGGACAAGAGCATCAAAATTAGACAAGAGTGGCAATGGTGTTATAGTCCTAGTGTGGTGCTATTATCTTGAGTAGATGGGACCTAGGGGGATGGATTTGTCATGGAAAGAGGGGTCTAGATCAGCTAGGATCAAGTATGGAAGGATATGGATGACTAAGAATCATTAAAAAGATGATTATGAGGGTTGTGAGAGAAAAAAAGAGGGACCTAAGGGTTGGGTGTCATTAGCCACACTCAAGTTACTAGTTTTTCTGTATTTTATATGACTGCACATTGATAGGTGATTGGTTGAAAGAGAAGGGATACTTAGAATATTATGGATTATTCCTCCTTTTAATTTAATAAACCCTCTCCCTAAAATGGGTACATAAGTATCATCACCCAAATTGATAGAAGGCATACTACAAGTCTCTAATGAAGAAAACTCAACTAGTGAAGAGCCCATGTGGTGAGAAATACTTGAGTAAATAAACCATGAATATGTTAAAGTTACAATTACTATAAGATAATTGCCCTATTATTTATCCTTACCCTTGCCCTTTGCATTCATATAATATTAGCTAGATGAATTATGCTTGATGGAATTGGGAACACCTATGTTGTTTTTCTCGAGGAAATGATTTAGGTGATCTATTTACTTCTTCATGCACTTGCTTTCATCATGCCCATTTTCCTTGTAGTAGGCACACTTAACCTTCTCTTTCTTAGGTTTACCATTGGAAGAGGAGGATTCAATGTTGATTTTGGAAAAGGTTGATTATTTCTTCTTATCTTGATCCTTATTATTGTTCTTCTTCTCTTTGTTCAAAGTCTTTGTTTCCCATTCCCAACAATTAGGGATTGAGGTTTTATGGACTTCTATTACATCCTGATTCTTTGTTAAACAAAATATGTGATTATTTATGGATATTTATAGTTGACAAATTTGGATTTAGTTATTTTAACTAAACTTTGAGATATATATTGTTATGGGACATTAGGATATTGACTAGGTTACATGATTACATTACCATGAGTTATCCATATTGTATGTGTCTACATTATGATCATGTTAATTCATTATTTCAACTATATTTTATGGTGTATATATATCATGATGCTATGATCTAATTACCTACTTGTTATGAGGTTGCCACAAAATAACTCATCTCTCAAAGTGTGATGGAGGGAGAGCATCATCAAAGATGGTGACATAGATAGAGATGTAGGAGGATGACAAAGAAACCAGCTAGAACCCTACACACACCATAATATCTAGAACATGTTAGAAAACATAATAAATGGTTTACACATGTTTATTACTATTTGTATTAAATAGTTGTTTACCATGATTTACTAGTATAGGTTAAATGGTTTAATATAACTCATTTTGGCATGATTTACATAAGTAGATTAAAAATTGATTTATTTATTTGTGAATTTATCATTAAATTTTTATGGCATTAGGAGGATGATAATTAGTGAAATTATGGATTTTATAATTAATGTAAAAATGAATAATATTTATAAATTTCCTATTGAGGGAAAAAATATAAAAAATAAAAAGAAAATAATAAATAATAAAATAAATAAAAAGAAGGAAAGGTCTAAATTTAGGAAAAACTAAAAAGAAAATAAATACATAAACTATTAATAAAAATAAAAATAACAAAAAATTAAAGGAATAAAAGCTATGCTTTTCCTCATGGAAGGGAAAAAATATATATTGGAGAAAAAGGAGAGAAAAAGGGTGCAGTAAGATGTGAAAGAGAATGGTAGGAGAAATAAGAATGAAACAGTGTGTGAGGAGCATGGAGGTGGATGAACCAAAGAAGCAAAAAATAAAAAAAGCATATACTACCAGGTAGGGAATGTATTTGAATTATATGTGATTATGTAGACTATATAATTATAATATTGTTTAATTTGGGATGATCTTAACATCAAACTGAGAAAATGATAACAACTTGTAATTATTTATATTTTTCATAGTACCTTGGTGAAAATTCTACCATATGGTAGCAACTAGTTAATGACTCTTTCAAACTAGAGACTACATCTAATATCAATTTGTGGAATACATCTTTTAATCATATGTGAAGTAAACTATATATGCCTAGAAAAACTATATTAATATTTTACCGAATATAATACCTATAGTAATTAATTAAGTAGTTATTATAATTGACTGGTTGTATATAAATATCCATGCATATAAATATCTAACTATATTAAATTATATAAAAATCATAGTTATTACCAATCTATATCTTTTTTTATTGCTAACAAGTCACTATATTTATCTCTTCAAGTATAACAATATAGTAGGTTACTTATTCAATAGATATTATTAAAAAAAAGAGACAACAATGATCTAATTAACATGTGAATAATAGAAACATACATGACGATTAACTACAATGATTTGTTTAATAGTATAAAATTATTTAGGGAAATATAGTGACTTAGAACTATGTCAACCTATGTTAACATAATAATAGTTTATTTAAATGCAACATTTTACTTACAGAAGTAGTGACTTACTGTTGATGGAGCAAAGATAAATTTAAGGATAAAGGATAGGTATTTGGATATGTATAGTTGGTTAATATTTCGTATTTATATTAAGGGTATGTGCTATGTATTAATTTACATATATGGCTAAGATAAGTGTCAAATATTGTACAAATTCCTTACTATCTAGATATGTTTATTTTCCTCATTTAAATGTTAACTAGGCTATGCACATGGGACTATAATTAACTAGACATTAGTATTATATTATGTTGTAACACACACACACACACACACACACACACACACACACACACACACACACACACACACACACACACACACACACACACACGTATATATGTATGTATGTATTTATGTATATTCACCTTATACATTTTAAAGATATTAGTAGAGTATTTCCAAAGTCAATAAAGGGTATCAGTTTCCTCATAATGGTTAATGCTATGTATATCTTATCTTATTAACTTATATCAAATGACTTTTATCAGCTATAACTTATGTTATTTTTCATAGATAATGAAATTTTTTGGCACTTTAGTGAATCTTCCAATATGATTTGGGGAGCTTGCATGCTTGGAACAAATTATGATTGACGGGATTACTTCTCTAGCATTTTCTACATGGATTTGGAAAGATCAAAAGTTTGAAAGCCTTATTGATATTTAAATGTTACAAATTGGAAACATTGCCACTAAATTTGAAAATTTGGAGTTTTTGATGAAATTTAATTTCAGATTTTTCCCTTCATTAGAGGTGAATGTAATAGAGAGAATAGTGAAATTACAACATTGATTTTTATTAGATATTGAGGGGAGTATAAAGTTGGTAAGGTAGAGGAAATAAATTTAGCTCAATGAAAAATAATACCATCCCATGGTGGTGATTACTTCAAATAGAATGGTCAATTTAATTTTGAGAATATGATATTTTATGTGTAAGCCATTCCTTTTAAATCTAACATGAGGTTAATTACTGATAGTATGGTGTGTTAGTGAGAGTTAATGAATGATCTATTATATATGATACAATACTTATCATTATATGGATGGTGATAATAATACTACAATTTTAATCTAAGTAATTAAAGATATGGACTTAGCAATATCTATAGAGTTGGATTTGAGTTTAGGAAAGCCCTATACCCATATAGGTGTTACATGTTTAGTATTCATTGAAGATTTTTTATGACTCTAAGTCCATTAATTATCTTTATGTTATCTTTCTCTGATAATTATAGGTAAAAATGAATTGTATAATAACTGGATGAAATAAGATCTTTATTGGAAAGACATTTCAAATATCCATGTAGTGAGCTATAAGAATACTAAAATAACTAAGGAATAAAAGATTTTGACTCTGTAGTAGATGAGTGAAGTATGGATTTAATGTTCATTATAGAACCCACTTTATTATCATAGTGACATTGAAATAAATATTTATTATCCATGGATAGACTTGAATATATAATATCCATATACTCAGTATGATGTTAATAAAGGGATGGTATATATTCTAATTTATAATGAGATATACATATGAGTATTTGACATCAGTATTGATTGAAAAGAGAAATTTATGTACATAGAAATTTTATTAAGTTTAATACCTGATCCGTTAACTTGAGTGTATAATTTTTAACATCGTTAAAATATTATAAATATCTTGCTTAGAATGACTATTTGCACATATACATTTAGTAGTGAGAACTTATGTGCAGTACATATTCTAGTGTATTAGTAATCATATATAGGGATTATACCTATAATTAAATATATGATTGAAATAAGTCTTAAGATGTCTATGACATAGAAACTTTAACCATGTGAAAACAATGTCCTAGAAAATTAGTTAAGTTGTATATAGAAAGATTCAGGAATAACTTAGTTATGAGTTATTTGACTCTTTGAGAATAATATGACTAAACTGCTGAATTATATTCTCATACAGTAATGAAAACTAGTGAGTGGTTTATTTAATGAGTCGATCTAAAGTTTCAAGTGTTTAGACTTTTATAGTGTATAATGGTGCATAGTGATGTGTACCTATAAATTATTGTAGGGTGTAGTTTAGGCATAGGGTATACCTAGGTGGTATAATCCCATACTTAATTGATTAATATATTATGATTGTGACTCATTTTATTCTTGTAATCATAAGTTTGGTTATGTTTAATTATGTAGTTATGTTGATATACAATGAACAATAATATTATGGGATGTCATAAAATATTATAGTAGAAATGTGTGTCATACCTGGGTGGTAGTAAACTAAAATATATATACCTAAAACTCATTCATACATTTGATGGACTAAATATATGTGAGTTAGTTATTTATTTGAAAATAATGTTTTATGATAGTTAGTTGGACTTTATGTATGCATGCATAAAACCCCTAAGTGTGTAATGATTGTTAGGATATAATGTTATGTGTTTCATGGAAACTATGAATTTCTTTGTTATATCTATTTACTTGAATAGAAGCTTATGTTTCCATGTATTTAAGACTAATTTATATGATTGATTATGGAAAACTAGTAGTTATGTTTAGAATACTAGAGTATGGTAATATGGGTTATCATAAGGTATAGTATGTTTAGAAAATAATTGTGTTATTTGAAATATACAATTAAATGTGTATTTTACCTAGGTGGTATAAACTATAGTTATTATTTTTATTATGGGATATATAATAATTTAACATTCATTCATACATTTGATGGAATAAATGTATGCTTTGATTATTTATATGTTTAACATGTTATGTGATATGATTGATAGTAAGATGTAAATTATATGAATATTGTGGTTAAATTATGTTTGACCAATCTTGATTTGTAGATATTAAGGAGTGAGATGGAATTCACTAGCTTAATAACATCACAATGTCAGATGAAGCCAATCTGATGAAGTGGAGTGTATGAATTTGATTGATCTATAGATCATGATTATTTATTATTCTTAAAAACACTATCCAAAGTATGTTTAGTGAGACTTTATTATTTCATGAGTATGATTTACATGTCTGTACAATATTTTTCAATAAAATAGATTTTCTATGATACACTGCATGTTTAGTTTTAGAAATTATACAACACATAAGTACTTGCTTGTCTCTCTAGACTCTCACATCTTCACTATCTACTCATCCATAAAGGGAGGGGAATTCCCTAATGGGGTTAATGTGAGGGATTTTTGGTCTATGTTTGGTGTGTAAAATTTCTCAGATGATGCTCTTCCTCCCCATAATAGTAATACTTGTAGTATGTCACTTGAGATTACCATAGATACTAGAGATTCTAGGAAACTCATGCTTTGAAGAATCATGTGTCTTATTTATGTACATTGTATTATATTATATTTATTATTGGAAATATTATCATGATGAGTTGTAATTACTTATTGAAAAATTATAGTAGTGGATATAAACATTTATTAGTCATGGCTAGCTAATTATAATTACTTTATTTATTTTTAGTATGATGTGTTTATTATGATAATAGTGATCAATAATGTATGATGTATCATGCTTCATTTATATTTATTATATTTAGATTATTTTTTATGATCATCACTTGGATTATCATGGTGTAATTTATTTATACACATGTGTTTAATTTTAACAAATCATGTATTTCTAATCAAATCTAGCAGGGTTACTACATGTGGTATCAGAGCTATAGCTCAAAATCTAGGTATTTCTCTTAATTTATGCTCATTTCTTGATTTTGGAAAAAGATAAGAAACTAGTAATAAGGTTATGGTATAAATACCTAGTTGTTATGCATGCATGATATAGATGAGTGTAAAGATCTCCTTTTTATCTTGAAAGGAATACCTATTTCTTGCTAAATGGTTGATGGTTGATGCTTGGAGCAATTTTGGCAAAGTAATGGTACTTTGCCTTGATAAATTTTTTGATAGAGGTTCATATTTATATTTATATTGTTAAATTGATAGAAGAAAACTAGGTGGTTGGAGAGTTTTAATACCTATGTGCAAGAATTCTTTTGATGATCCATTTCACCTCCTACTCCCTTCCTTTTATAGGCAAATAGAGATGGAGGATAGAAGGTTCCCTAGTAGGTTGGTTTATTGATTTATATGCTTAAGAGTGTGTTATCATTGCATAAAGAGAACATATTTAATTATGCCTCATTAGCTCATACATAATTAGTGATGTGTTAGAAAGGTGAGGACCTAACTATCAACGATCGGGCTAACCATTGATGGTTAAGTTGATCATCAGTGGTCAAGTGTTTAGAGGCAAAGGGTCAAGGTGAGTTAAAAGGGGTGAGTTAAGGTTTATTAGTAAGTTATTGATTTTAGTTATCTAAGTAGATAATGAGACTCAAGGTATGATAGGTTGGTTAGAAGGTCAATAAGAGTTAGGTAGTCCCTAAGGTATCCCAAGGCATTTTGACATCTAGAACCATCATGTTCAGTTTTATAGTGTCTATATTTTGCCCCTTTTTTATGCAATTTTGAATTAACAAGATAAAAAAAAATTACTTGGTTGAAGATCTAATCTCCCTAAATATGGGAGGAAGTGTTCCCCCTGAAACTAAGAGTCGATGAGGTGAAACTAAAATTGAGTCAAGGTTTGATAAATAATTTATGATGAGTCACGAGGTTGGTGATAAAGGTGGTTGGGAATTTGAAATACAAACATGTGCACAAAATGTGAATAAGTATGATAACCAATATCACACATAGATTAAGGTTACCAATGTTAGTATAAATAAGGTTAGTTCTATAAGTATATGTGATAGGGTAATACCGGTCGACAACATTAGTCATCACTAATCGAGTTACTCTATAAGTCTCCTAGACAGGGTCTATGTTTTCATGGGTATCTGAGGTAGGAAATGCTCCCTAAAAAATAGAAATGTTCTAGTTGTGCATGAAGTAGTGTAAATTTAACTGTTTAACAAGGCAAGGTTGGTTAGTGTAGTCAAAATACTAAAGTAAGGTCATCAAAAAATATTAGATTATTCAATTTAAAAAATTGCCAACATCAAGGTGGACTTGTTTGTGTGGTTGGTTAGAGAAGGGTAAGATCTAAAAGTTTAGGTTTTAGTTTTGGGGAGAAAATTCATCTCCAAAAAATTTGGCACCTAGGTGTGAGTGCCTAAAAATATTTAAAAATATGGGCTCTCCTGATTGTCGATAGTCAAGGTTCCCAAGGTAGACCATCGATGGTTAGGGAGAAACCCTAAAAGGCTGAAGATAAAAAGTGAAGAACAAAAATCATTTTCACTTTTGAAGCAATGACTCCCTAACTATGGTGCTTGTAGAATTTTGGAATTTGTAGGTGATAATGTTGATGAGGTGGTTGACTATTGATGGGTCTATTATTGATTAATGTGAGGTATGTATTGAGATGAGCTAGCTAGGGTCAAGGATATAGGGTGGATAAGGATGCAGGTAGGTAGCAGGACATGGGATTTGTCCTCAACAATAGTTTAGGAATGAGGTAGGTGATGTTTTGAATTAGTAGATTAATTGAGTAGGTCACTGGTTTATTTAAAATTTATTGTTTTTTAGTTGTTTAGAGATGTTTTTTTTTGGTTTTTACCCTAGTTTATGTTTTTGGTAAAATTTGAAAAATTAGCAAGTGGAGTTTAAATTTGAGGGAGGATTTAGGTTGGGGATAGGATATAAAATAAATTTAGGTAGTTTTATTGTTGATTTTGGGTTTTTTATGGGTTTTTAGTAAGGTGGGTTAGGTGATTTACCATTGGTGGTCACACATAGTGACCATAAATATTTTGAATTGACTTTTGATAGTCATACTTGACCATCGACAATCGACCACTAAGGTAAAAAGCTCACCAGATCATTGTTGATTGTAGTGACCATTAGCAATCATGTTTTTGGGAAAGGGATGATTTAATGGAAACATATAGGTACAATTCTTTTAAAATGTTATAAGGAGGTGTGGGGTAGTTAAAAAGGTCAAATGAAAGTTAGGATAGGTGATATTCAAGTAGGAGTTAGAGGTTAGGGTATTTGAGATTATTGTTGGATAGATTTAGGTGTTGGTTTGATAGGTTAAGGGAAGGTAGTTGAAAATTTTGTGTGGTAGGGTAGATGTTTGTGATAGAAGCATTAGGTGTTATTGTGATAGTTTATGTTAGATGTTAAAATGTTTGTGGGTGAGGGTTGGTTTTAAGGGCTATAAGTAATACTATAAAGGTAATAGTTGTGTGTTAGTTTTTTAATAGGTTGATGTAGGTGGATGTAGGTTGATGTATATTAGTTTAGATTGATAAAGAGGTGGATTGGGGTATAATGATTGAACTAAATTGAAATGAACAATGGTAATGGAAAATAAAGTGTGTGTGCTAACTGGAATTTTTACAGGTATGAGATTAGATCCAGATGAGGGATGGGGTTCCTAGGATATTTGTAGAGGTTCATGGAGGGATAACTAAGGATGATTGGACACACATGGGGGAGGTTAACCTCAAGGCCATGAGATATTATTAGTGCTTACCATGAAATGTGGTGATGATCATGGCCCTCATTGAGAGATGGGATCTAGGCATGAACACCTTCCTATTACCGATAGGAGAGATGACCATCCTACTAGAGGATGTTCACAAGATTATATGACTACATATTTAATGGGAGATTATATACCATATTAAGAGAAAGGAGAGGGATAAGTAGATGGATCTCATATATGATGAGGATCGGGCCCTTACCAAGTCACATATAAGTGGTTTTGGTTACAAGCCATTATATCATAGGGATCCACATGAGAGGCATTTGATGATGATGATGATGGAGATGTCTTATTTTTCATCACCTAGTTTGATCAATGGAAAGTTTCCTTACCTACTATTAGGAGTGTTAGTGGAGATGTTTCTTGGGAGGATAGTGTTTAGGTAGGCACCAATATTCTTAATTTGAATATATAGGGAGCTCTAGGCACCTAAGAGAGGGATGCCTTGAGACAGAGGATAGAAGCAATGATAACACTAGATAGGACCACTAGGTACCATCTTGATGGAATGATACTTCACTATAGTGAAGGATTTGAGGTATTATGATATTATTGTTCTGGCATAATGTCTTGAGTAGCCTTGATGGGGTGAGTACAAGGCTAGTTTAGTAGGTGAGGTAGTTATGGTGACTCCAGGTTAGTGGGTCACATCTGTGAGTAGACAAATAGGCATCCTAAGAGGACCATCATTAGATGGTAGTGGTAGTATAGGTGTAAGAAGGTCCAGTCATAGTGGTGCCCTAGGGGCATGATATATGATATGATGTTATGGGTATAGATGTACATGATTTTGATTTTAGCCTGCGTGTTAATGTAATGAGATGTACATTCTTTGAGAGAGATTATTATTAAATGTGTTATTTATTTTGATGATATGAATCTTATGATGATGTTTATAATGTTCATGATGAAATATAGATGTAATGTATATAGTTCATGATTTTGGTTTTGTTATTTTAATGTTTTATGCTTTATGCTTATGAGATATGGACTCAATAGTTTTAGGCATGTGATGATTATATATGATGTTTTTTATTTTTTAAATGGATATAATGTTTATTATTTATGGATGATTTGATTATGGTTATTGATATGATTGTATATGTTGTGATTTGATGTGTATGGTTATAGATGTAATGTCTATTTATGGTTATGATGTTAGCACATAAGATAAGTTAGATAACAAAGTAAACATGATAAAAGAGATGATTATCAAGATAAATATGTATACATGAACCAATGATAAGAGGATAAGGAAAAAAAATGATGCCTTTTTATTGGTAAGGGAAAAACAAAAACACTAAAGTAAGGCTGGCTTAAGGAACATAAGCCTTTTGAATGCTTTGCATTAGCATGCTTTAGTTGAAAAAAAGGTGTCTTGATCACATTGTATCAAGTAAGATCCTAATACCTTGATTTATATATGGTATAAGGGGGAGATATGTGTTAGGTGAGGGGTAAATGGGTGATAGGTTAGGTGACATAAGAACCAAATTATACAAGTCCATGTCTTCATGAAAAGTGTAGACTGATTGATGTGGGAAATATACTAATGCTAGATATGAAAGTTGATTGTAACTTTCTTGGGATAGCTTATTATTAATTTTGATATAGGGTCTTTTGTGTCTTTCTTTTTTATAAGTTTTTGAATATGATTGATGCTTGAAGCTTCAAATGATATCTTTTGACCCATTTGACCTAACCATCCTTCAAGGGAGTGGTCTAAATTTGGGTTTGTATATTTGTTAGCTATCTTTTAAGGGAACACTCTATCTTTTAAGTGATTTAGTTTTCTAGATAGTTTTCATTCAAGGGAGTAGTCTAAGATGTTAGAGACATGTGACCCAAGTGATATTTTGGTATCCCAAATTGATTTAATGATAGGTTTAGACATGGAATTGTTTGTATAGGTTTAGAGGTTTACCTTTTATGAGGGAAAAACTTTAACACATGAGCTTAATGATAGGTGAAAGGGGTAGTTTTGAGAGACAATGATCATGGGATTCCATCTAATTAGAGATGAAAATTATCCATGAGAACCATTCTATGGGTAGAGCCATGGTACCCATATTTATGATTAGGATATAACTTTGATGGTAAATCACATGGTTTTATTTTGTAATCAATTATCCTCAAAGGGATAAGAGGAAGATGTGAGGGTGAAAATTTTGTAAATAAAGGGAAGAGATTAAATTAGACAAGAAGGTGAGTTTGATCCCTATTTACAAAAATAAATGATGCATATGTGAAGCATTTGAGAGGCTTAGGTTTTAGTTTGACTTTGAGAGAGGAAAAATGACAAGTTCCTAATCCATACTTATGGGTTATGATGTAGGGTCCAAGCTAATTAAAATTAAACCTACATATTTTACCTTTCTCTAGATTGGTTACATGTTGGTTTTCCTTTAGGATGAGGTCTCTGATATTGAATTCTCATTCTTTTAGGTGTTTATTATAAGCATGCTTGACTCATTCTTGATAGATATGAAGATGGTTGAGCACTATGAGGTGATGGTTATCTAGTAGCTCAAGTCATGCTAGATTTTCTTGATGATAGTCACTCTCAAAAATGATATCTTGTAAGGATATATGAAGAGAAGTAATATGAACTTCAAGAGGAAAGACTACTTCTAGTATGAAGACTAAAGAGAAAGGGGTAGCACCTGTAGATGTTTGAATGCTAGTTTCATAGGCCCATAAAGTGAAAGGGATGTGCAAGTGCCAATCCCAACCTAAATAATTGACTAATTTCATCAAAATTTTGTTAGAGGCTTCTGCTTGTCCATTTTATTATGGATGATAAGGTGAGGAAAAGCTTAACTTGATTCCAAATGAATCATAAATACCTTGGACTTTCTGGTTTTTGAAATATTTTCCATTATTAGATATGATCTTATGGGGAACACTAAAATGATAGATGATATGATGGATGATGAAGTTGACTATCTTATTGTCTTTGGTTGAGATGAGAGGAATAGCTTCCACCCATTTGGTAAAATACTTAGTGGTGGTGATGATGGATTGGTGTTATTGTGAAAAATGAGGACTGATTTCCCCAATGAGACTGAGTCCCCATTATGAGAAGGGCTAATAGTCTTTGGATATTTGTCGGCCATGGGCAGGTGCATGATATAAATTGAAATGCTATTGACATTTAACACACTTATTTACATAATCATAATAGTCCCAGTTGAGGGTGGGCCAATATTAGCCAAGGTTAAGGATGCATTTAGTGATTGTTAAACCACTAAAGCTTCCCCCATAGATTATGTCATGCATTTAGATGATATCACGGGAAACTTCATGACTATATAGATAATGGAGAAGGAATCCATCAAAACCATACTTGTAGAGGATTCCCCCTAGTATGGTATAATTAGAGATACTTTGAACAAAGACTCTTTAGGAATTCCTAGAGAGATTAGGAGGAAAAATGTTGAGGTTGAGGTAATTTAAGGTTTGCTCATACAATATGTCAGGTAGAGATGCTTTTAGACTACAAATGGTAGGAAGGTGGATATAAGAAGGTGTAATAATATGGTGGATGGTGATAAATAGTTTATAATAAATAGGATGAGATGGGATTTGGGAAGTAAGGGTAGCCATTATATTATGAACTAATTGGTAGATCATGAAATAGAATAGATAAGGTAATGATAAAATGATATTACAAGTATATCTATGAGTTTCTTGTACTTTTCCAATACATCATTCTTACATTAATAAGATCTATTGACATGATTGACTATAATTTGGGAATCATCAAAGACACTAATAGTCACCATTCCCAAGTCTAGAGTGATTTAGAGACCTATCACTAGGGCTTCATATGCAACCACATTGATGGTGCATTAAAAATCAAGTTCGAAGGAAAGGGGAATAAGTTTTACATTAAGGGGAATGATAATAACTCTATCACCCCCACCATGTTTTCATTTTTTTCCATCAAAGAACATGGTCATTTGGTAGGTGTGGTCCTCATGAGAAAGAGTCATGATGGACTCATCTATAAATGCAAGAGAAAGTGGTTAGTTGTCTGGTAAAGGAGCTTATGCCAATTGGTTGATAATGAGTTACCCTTTAATTAGCTTTTACTAGAGGAAATTAAGGTTAAACTTAGCTAAAAGCATGAGCCACTTAGCCATACACTAGTTTTGGTATGGTTTAGGGTGCATATATTTGAGTGGGTTTGTGTTAGTGATGATGAAATTTTTGTGGTTGAGAAGGTAATGGAAAATTTTGGAAGCCATAAAGACTAAGGTGAGGAAAAGTTTATCAGAATGGGTGTACCAAGTCTCTTACTCTATAAGTGTTTGACTTATGTAGTAGATAAATTGATCTTTGTTTTGTTCATCATGGTGAGCTAGCATTGCCCCTAAGGAATGGTCAATGGTGGATATATAAAGGTATAAGGTTTGGTCATCTTTAGGAGGAGTAAGAATAGGTGGAGAAATAAGGTATTATTTGAGTGAATCAAAGGCTTTTTGACAATCCATGGTCCACCTAAAATATGTATCTTTCTTGAGAAGATGGAAAAGGGTTAACATCTATCTAATAATTAAGAGATGAAGTGATAGATAGATTGGAACTTCCCCTACAGACTATAGATTTACTTAGGGTGGGTTGGAGGTGGCATCTCTAAAATTACTCTAACTTTGGTATGGCCTACTTTGATTCCTCAAAGAGAGATGATAAATCCAAGAAGCTTTCTAGATAAGACCCCAAAAATACATTTCTTGGGGTTAAGTCTGATGTGAAAATTGATTAGGGATTTAAATATTATTGTGAGAATGGCTAGATGATCCTTGTGATGTTTGTATTCGAAAGGAGATAGTCTACATAGTCTAAAATTTTATGGATGAGATCATAGAAGATGTAGGTCATCACATGCTAGTAAGTTTCTCCAGTGTTTTTCAGATGAAATGTCATGACTTGGTAGTAAAAGGTTCCCCACACAGTGATGAAAGAAGTTTTATTCTAATATTTAAGGGAAATCAAGATTTGATTATAGCCTGAGAAACAATCCATGAGAGATAGCATCTCATGGCTAGCTGTAATATCAATAAGTTGGTTGATGCTAGGAAAAGGGAAGTCATCATTTGATCAAGTAAGGTTAAGGTCACAAAAATTGATATAGAGGTGAAGTCCCCCTATGGGCTTAGTAATGGGAACAATGTTATATATTTATTGAGGATAATCAATGGGTTGGATGAAGTTGACAAATAAGAGACATTGAAGATCTTCTTTGACTAGAAGGGTGATGTCAGGGTGCATCCTATGAATCTTTTACTGTATATGATTAGCATCAAGATGGGTGAAAATGTTATGGAGAGATATATAAGGGTCAATTCTAGGAATATCCTTATAAGACCATGTAAATTTTAAGCTATGGTCATGAAGGAAAGAAGGGTAATATTTTTGCTCTATAGAATCTAATGATTCACCAATCTTGATAATGCGAGAGTTATCCTGAGTACCCAAGTTAACATCAATAATGGATTCATTTAACATGGTTGAGTTATCAAGAGGAAGGAATTTTTGGATAGAATAATCCCATACATTGAGGTAGGTGATAATGGAATCATCATCTTGATGTTAGATGGTATTGATGGTAAGAGAATCATTTTCTACCATTTCAAGATGGATGAGAAGAAGGGTTTTAGTTTGGTCATCCTTTTGATAAGTCAAGGGGCCCAAGATAATGTTATTGATAAAAAATATTAGATGGGATGATATCAAAATATTTAGACTTTGAAGGAGATAGGGTTGGTGAGGATGGTATATCCTCATCAATGGTGGTAATGGGTTTAGGTGAATCAATTGGTTCTTCTGGTGGTATGAACCTAAGGACAAATAGTCTAGAGGCTTCTAAGTTATGATGAAAGGTAACTCATGATGTCTATGCTCATACTGACCTAGGCAAAATTCCTTCCAATCACACTTGTGAAGTTATAATTTAAAAAAAAAATGTTTGTCAAGATAGGATAAGTTAGAGGTAAATGGTTAAGTAATAGAGGTATTGATGGAAGCAAGAAGTGGATGATCAAGTCCCCTATAGATTAAGTTAGTTTGATGGTTTGGAGGTCCTAAATGGATTATGGTTCCAATGTTGGAGTCATAATTAGGATCATGGGTTAGGTTCCCATACTCTTGAGGAGTATGTAAAACATATAAGGCTAGAAGATGATACTCCCTTAGTGAGAGACATTGGAACATGGGTTATAAGTGGTCCTCTATAGGGATCTAAGAAGAAGGGATAAATGAACTAGTTAAAGATTCATAATTAGTATGGGTGGCTTGGTTTTTAGTTTGTGGTGAGGTGGATGAGGGAGGAATAAGAATGTTTTTGGTTTGATATGTCATCTTGTATGATGCAAAAGGACTAGGGTTAGTTCTTATGGTAATAACTTGACCTTCATGTTTAAATTTGACATATTAGTGTAAGGTGTATGGGACAAAAGTCATGGCATGAATCCAAGGGAATCCAAGTAATACATTATATTGGAAATAACCCTCTATAATGTAAAATATTTATGAAATTGTGTGAGGTCCCAAACAAATGTGGAAGACAATTGTGCCCAAGGTAGTGGCCATAGTATCATTGAAGGAGTAGAGCACCACTACAATTTTTGACATGATATTCTTAGGAAATTGAAGTTGATCATAAGAATGGGAGGATATAATGTTAATACTATCTCCTCCATAAATCATCACCCTTTTGATGTGGGTTTGATTAATGTCTGTCATTATAAAGAGGGGAGGATCAATATCTTCAAAATGCATAGATATTATTTCTAAATCCTAGAAGGTGATGAAGGTATAAAGTTAAAGGGATTTGATAAAGGATGCAAGAGGTTAAGGATATTATGGTTGAACCTCTATTGATTGCATGACCTATATCAATTCTTGGTGATGATAGAGTGAGGTGTTGATTAGTTCATAAAGGCTCATCTTCACTAGTGTCTGGTGAAGTTTTTTTATAACCACTCATTAGATGGATTTAGAAGGATTAGAGGGAGGGGCACCTAAAATAGATATTTTGGGTTATAGAGAAGGTGAAGGTAAAGGTGGGAATGATTTTTTTATTTTGAAGGCTAAGGGGTGGAAGGGTATGTCTATGGTATGAACACTTTTTATTTTCCCTTATCCTTTTATTAGGCCCTAGATTGGGTAACCATATGGAAAGTGTGGATTAAGGGAGATGTTGGGTAGATGGTTTCTTCATTTCCTCCTCAATTTCAAATGAGAGTGGAGGAGTAGGTAAATGTTGGATGGATTGAGTTTGTGGTTGGATTGGTAATTGGATCAAATAAAGTTTATTCAATAATAGATCATCCTCATCCCATAAGCTATGGACAAGTGTTTAGAGAAATTTACAGTTCTTCATGTCATGTCTAGGAGTCCTATGGTATAAATAGATCAAATATCATTGAACCATGATGGTTTAGGATGTGAAGGGTCAAAAGGTTTGATGGGTGGTAGGGTTAAGGAAGAGTTTTTAGATAAAACTTGATATAATGGTTGAATAAGATTCGATCAAAGGCATTGAGGGTGTTTGGTTTTTGGTTTTAGGAGTGCTAGCCTTCTTAGAAGTAGGATTTACCACATAAGTTATAGATGGTGGAATGATTTTGGTAGGTGTTTTTGGTTGGTATTGCTTGGTTGGTTTGGAGGTGGAATATTTAGAGGTGGATAATGAGGTTTTGGTGATAGGCGGGAAGGTAGAGTTATAAAGGTCAATTAAGAATTATGGTGATTTTTATGATTTGGTGGAGGTAGGTATAGGTAAAGAAAAAGGATAAGGTTTAGTAGATAAGGAATAAGTAATTGTGTGAGGGTTCACCTTCTTGGTATAAGGATGAGTTCATGGGATGGTATAAGGATGGGGTCCTAAGATAGATGGTAAGAGGGAAAAAGGTGGTATAGCTTTGGTTTGAGGTGGGAGTTTGGTTGGCTTCACCTTATTAGTTAGTTTGGTTGGGGTTTTCTTTGGTGGATTAGATAGGGTTAAGTCCAACTTTAAAGATGGGTGAGCAAGGATAGGTGTAAGAAGTATTCTTAGATTATTTATGGGTTTGGTTAGAGAGGTGTAAGGTGATTTGATGATTTTAGATGGAGGTGGGTTAGATGGTTCTCCTATGGTTTTTTATAAAGAGGTGTTTGAGGATGGGTCTAAGGTAATGATATGTTTGATGGTGGATGCAAGTGAGGTTGAAGGTTAAAGTTTGTTTTGGTAAGGGAGCCCAAGATGATGCCAAAATGTGGCTCTATTTATATTGGGTTGAGAAGTGAACTCTATATTATGGAATAATCTAGAAAAGTCTTGTAAATGGGTTTAATTCCTTGGTCATTTGTTTCAAAATTTAAGCCCATAGGTTGAGGTGAGGGGATAGTTTCTTCACCTTTGTTGTTTATAGAAGGTTCTGAGGTTTGGGGGGATGTTTGCTCAATGGAAGGTGTAGTTAAGGTGATATATTATTTCAATATGGTTCCCAAAGAGATAATGAGTGGTTCTAGGATAGGGGAGGAAGGTTTGATGGCCTCAAGTGATGGAACTAAGATGGTTATTTCCTTTTTTGAGATGTCCAAAATAATGGTAAGTAATTCAACCACTTTAATAGGTGGAGTAGATGAAGAGGTGTTTAAATCAATGGTTTTCTCCTTTGGTATTCTATCAAAGGATATGTGTATAGGTCCATGGTCTCATAGAGCAATAAAAGAGGGGTGGTTGCTTCATCTATTTGGGTGTCAAAAGGAAAAGAAGGTGAGTCCATCACTTTAATAAGTGTAATGGAGGAATGGGTAGATGAGTTAATGGTCTCCTCAATGATAGGTTCAATAATAATGACATTAATTTTATGGACCTAATGAGCATGAGATGATTTCGGTTTATTATCATCATAGTTGGTAGAAGGGGCATGATTGGGAAAAGGATTACAAAAGATATCAAGGGACTGATTTGAGGGTTCATTAGGATTATCAAATATAATTTATCCCTTATCAATCATGTTTTTAACAATGGTATTAAAGGTTTTTTACCTACTAACATCATATCCAATGATGTGGTGGAAAGCACATAGATCATTCTCATTGTACCAACTAGGTATAGGGAGACAAGCATCAAATTGTTGGGGAGGTTTTATGAGAGGAAGTTGTATAATGTTTTCTTTGAATATTTTATCCAAAACTAAATCATAATACTCCACTATCAGATTATATTATTTTGGGACAACTAGGTTTTAATTTTGGTTTTATTGGTTACAAGAAGTAGAGGAATTGGTTAGGTTGGGTTGATTGACAGTTGGGGGTGGAGAAATTTTAAGGATAACTAAGTTTGTGGATGCCTTTGGTTTTGTATTGGGATGGTTAGTTTAATTAGTTGTTTTGGTTGAGGAAGGATCATTGGACTCAAAACCAGACTTTTTATTTTGTAGCTTTAATTTTCCCTCATTAATGGATCTGATTTCCAATTTACATGCCATGGTGAAAGTCTCATCAAAAGTCTTGAAAGTTTGAACTTGAAAAGTAAGGGAAATATGTTTGGCATAACCTCCAAAAAAGATTTAAATCAATTTAGGTTTGGGTAAGGATAAATAAAGTTAGTTGATAATACCTCTCCATCTAGCTAAAAAGTTGGTAATTGATTTGTCATCAAATTGCCTAATGTAGTAGAGGTCAATAATGGAAACCTTTTTAGATATGTTGACTGAGAAGTGATCTAAAAAGACTTGTGCAAGTTGAGAAAATGAAAATATGGATTTATTGGTGAGATCACTATACCAATCCAAGGTTGGTATAGATAAATACATGGGAAAGGTATGAAGGAGAAGAACATCATCATATGCAATAAAATAACAAGAATGGAAAAATACTTTCAAGTATTTTTGTGGGTCCTCCTTGATTTAGAACTTTAAAAACTTAGGTATTTCCCCTTGAGGAGGATATGATTAGATAGGGATGGATGAATGGATAGGTTGATTATATATTTGATTATAAGATAAAAGGTTATGAGACCCAAAAATAGATGACTCTACGTTGGTCATTTTATCGATTAACATTTTGACCAAATCTACTTAAGGTTGGGAAGTTCCATAATTAGATGGTAAGTTTGGTTGAGGTTAGGTGGAAGTAATGTATGGATAAGAGGTAGAGGTTTGAGAAGATACCACCTATTGGTATGTGGTCATTGAAGGTTGCGATGGCGCCACATAAGGGTTGATGGGCACAAAAGGTTAGGTAGAAGGTGTTATGTATCCTTTTGGATTAGGAACATATTGGTAAGATGTCATGGGTATTTTTAATGGGATTTATATGGGTTGATTTAGTGGTATGTATGGGTTAGTAGTTGTTTTGGGTTGAGTGGTAACTCTTGTGTTAATAGGTAGAAGGGTAGGAGGTATGGAAAGCACCAAATTTTGAAGGGGGGTGGAAATAGATGGGTTGGTGGTGATAAGAGGAATGGTGGAAATAGGGATAGAATATAACCCTATGGTGGATGAGGTATGGGTAATAAGAGGTGAGGTTGATCCTATATTGGAGTTATTGGTTGGTGTAGGGGGTGTTCGGATATTGATTTGGATGTTGGATTGGGTTAAGGTGGTGGTAGTGGATGTGAAATTGATAGAAGAAGATGCTTGGGTGATCATAGGTTGGGTAGAGGTAGCACCAAACATAATATGGGGAGGCATACCATAAGTTGTATCCATATGAGGAACTAAAGAAATAGGGGTGAGGTGAGCTAAGGTGTTGAGGTAATTCTGGAGGGCCACGAGGTTGTTATCAAGGAAGGTAGAAAAATCCACATCACCCTCAACAACTATCAAAGGCATGGTAGGAGGGGGAGAAAGATGAAGAGAAATCTAAAGATTTTAATTATACTCCATGGAAGAAGAGGAAGAGGAAGATGGTGGTTCTTGGTTGATTTGATTCCTTAATTATTGTCTAGTAAAGGCCATGTGAAGAATAGAAAAGAAATGATGAAAGCTCACAACTCAAACACAAAGCAAGAAAAAGGAAAATAATCTCAAGGTAATCAAAACATACACTAAAAGTTCATTTAAAACTTAGGATTCCTTTTAGAATGCTTTTGGATTATGCCTTAGAAAGTGTGAAGAAGAAAATTTGGTTTGTAGATCAGGTACTAAAGAGGAAATATAAGGTTGGTTTCAGGTATTTAAGACTCTAAAAAATAATCTCTATTGAATGTCAGTATGTGGCTTGATATTGCGGCATATCCTTTCACTTCACACACCACAATGATAAGAGTGTCAGGTACAATAGGGGTGTCAAATATAATAAATTTTAGAGTTTTACTCAACCATATAGCTAAATTTGTTATCCCCTTGGTAATGACCTCCAAATAGGATTGTTAGGAAAGGGTAAGGTTATTTCTAGGTGATGAAATCCTAGCTGGGCCTTGTCTCAAGTTTGTTTTGATGTGTTGATTGATTATGTGGTTTGGTAAAGTGTGTGATAAAAAAAGTGAAACTATGATTAATTACTTTTATTTTAAGTTACTAGATGAACTAAAATAAGCAATCAATCAATGTATGCAAGGTTTATTTTAAGCCCAAAAGAATTTTCAGATTTCGTTGTATGAGCAAAGAATAAAGGAAGAAAGGGGCACCTAGATGATGTTAGGGTCCCATTAGGCATGTAAAAATGTTTCTCTTAATTTATACTCATTAATTTTAGAAGAAGATAAGAAACTAGTAATAAGGGTGTGGTAGAAATACCTAGTGGTTATACATGCATGATCCATATGAGTGTAGAGAGATCCTTTTTGTCTTGGAAGGAATACTTGTTGCTTGATAAATTGATGACAATTGATGGTTGGAGAAATTTTGGTAGAGTAACATTACTTTGACTCAAGATAAATTTTGGTAAAAATTCAGATCTCTGTTGTTGTTGTTAAATTATTGGAAGAACATTGGGTGGTTGGAGATCTTTAATTCCTGTATACAATAATGTTTGTGATGATCTATTTCACCTCCTACTCCCCTTATTTTATATTCAAAGAGAGATGTAGGATATAAGGTTACCTAATAAGTTGGATTATTAATTTTAATGTTTGGGAGTTCATTAGCACTGCATAAGGTGAACATATTTAATTATGCCTCGATACCTCACACATAGTTGGTGATGTGTTAGAAGGGTGAGGACCTGACCATCAACAGTTAGGCTAACCAATGATGGTTAAGCTAACTTTTTATGGTCAAGTGTCTAGAGGTAAAGGGTGAAGGTGAGTTAAAAGGGGTGGGTTGAGGTTGTTTAATAAGTTATTGAGTTTAGTTAGCTAATTAACTAACTAGACCCTTGGTCTAATAGGTTGGTTAGTGGGTCAAGAAGAGTCAAGTGGTCCCTAAGGTATCTTGAGGAATTTTGACATCTAGAACCATTATGTGTAGTTCTCTAGTGTCTACACTAGGACCTAATGAGTCCATTAGCATTTTCATGTTCTTTTTTCACTAGTGTGAACCTAGTGACATGAAGCATTGCATTGATATTTTGGATTTGTAGTGCCTTAGTGTAGAACCATGTTACACCATGATTGAAAGTTTTGAGACTTGGTAAATCCTCCTATATGGCTTGGTGACTATTATAAGTATGAGACATTCATGAAATGTTGTGTGGAACATTGAGTGTGTACCTAAGGAGAAATTTTACCCTATTAGAGTCGTTCAATATTGGTTTTTCGAGTGTCTCATTGGTTTTATTTGTAATATATGGTTGGTAGGATAGTTCTTATCATAGTTCTTGATTCATGAACAAGAGATTTTTACCATAGTTTGATCACTTAGATCGAATACCTCGAGTATGAGTACATCCTTTTTTATAATCAAGACACCTTCACCATTTGTGTTTTTTGTGTTATGAGTTTTTTAAAAATCATAAAATGATTCTCACTTAAGTATATGTGCTTTAGTTTTTATATCTTATATTCACTAATCTGAGGGTTTGGAATCCTATAAAACTCTTTTTAGATTAACACCACCTAGTGTGGTGGGAATTCTCCTTGTAGTGGAGTATAGACATTTTTGATGAGGAATCCAATGTGATAGGAGTTAGCTCATGAGTTGGAACCACATATGATTATGAGGATTAGGAATAAGTGTCATCTCTCATAGTTATCATATAGGTTATTTGTCACTCTCTCACTTTATTTTGACATCATTATAAGACTAATGAGAGGATTTATATGATGTTGATTTAGTATTCCCTTAAACAAAAACTTGTTTCTAAAATTTTATTTTGGACCATATTCCTTGGATTTGATGGAACATTGTCTCATAATTATTATTAGGATATAGTTTGTAGGATTTTATGTATTGATGCACCTTTATGGTTAGCATTTTTATTTTTGGTTGTGGAAATAGGTTGTGATACTACACCTACAAGATTGGTAAGTGAGTAAAGATTTAACAAGTTGGGTTGTAGTGTTTTATTTATACCATGTGACGGTATTTAAAAGTTTTTTTATTGAGATGTTAGTTCTCTAATTTCCACTTATGGCTTTTTAGAGTCATACTTTATGTTGACTAAATTTGAATTTTTAGTCAAATTGGGGCACCTATGGTAAAAAAATTGACTTTATAAGTCTATAAGGGGTGTAATATGAGTGTCATAGGGTATATTACATGTTAATTAATCTCAAATTATGTTATAATAGCCTTGCTCAATTATTTTTTTATGTCTATTTATCATTTTAGGTCATTTTAAGGGTCAAAAAGGTGAATTTAATGCTTTGTATGGGTTTATTGGGAAATATGAAGGTTTAAAAAGATTATTTCATGACCCATGTGTCCATATAAGTCTTAAATAGCTAAAAAAAATGAATGATGGTAGATTATGTAGAAAAATGGGTAGTTTTCTTGAGGAAGAAGAGGAAATTGGCACTTGTATGGCCTCTTTGGGATGTGTACCATTTGTAAAAGGTTAAAATATGACTCTTCATCTCCTCCATGCTCATTTACACACTTGGTTTGATTTTTAAGTTTAATTTATTTCTCAAAACCATTCATCTCTCTTTTCACCCTTCTTGGCAAGTAGAAGTGACCTTCAGGGTTTTGTTTGGTACGCATAGCTCAAGAAGTTTTAGGGAAAATGATTTTGGGAGGTTGTTTTAAATAAGATAAATTAATTTAAATATAATTATTTTGAAAATTTTTGTCCTATTTTTCATGAACCATTCTCATGAAGTTGACCTTTCAAATCTACTTGTTAATCTAGGTAGCTTGTAGGTTTTGCCTCAATTTGAGCAACTTTGTACAATCCACTTGCTAAAATTGATTCAAGGTGATGTTGAATATGTAAATTCATGTCTCTCATGAATTTTTTCATGTTTAATGGTGTTTATATTATAAATTATCTCATGTTTTAGGGAGGTACCACCATGTGCAATCTTAATTAGTTTTCCTTGTTTTTATATGTTTGGCTCTCAGAGGAGGCCTCATAGGAATGTGATGTGATTTTTAAATGTTATAATTATATAAATACCACCTTCCTTTCATGTTTAACCTTGGAACATCAAACCTTATCTTTTACATCCAATCTTATCACACTCACTATCAATTATCTAACTATTCTCAGTTACAGCCATGCTTTTTAAACCCTAACCATGCTTATAAAGGAACATAGGAGATTATAAAGGGTGATTTTCATGTTATTTAGGTATGATAAGTCATTTTTTATACCCAAATTAGCATAAAATACCTTTATAGCAATCATATACAACATATATAGTTTGGAAACCATTTCAAGTGCCCCTACAGGTACCTTCAACTAAGTAAGCACATGGGAAAATGTTTAGGATTAGTTTGAGGCCTTTTAGGTTAAAAATAAGTCATTTGATAACTTATTGAGGACCTATAATAGGTCATAAATACCTATGTAAATCATACACTTCAAGGTATTCCCTTTGCCTATACACTAAAAATCAACATCTACATGTGATCTAATAGAGAGTAAGAGATCAATTTTGAGGTGTTAGAGTTGATGTTGAAACTCTCTTCTAAGCCCTAAAGTGAATCAAATATCATGACTCTGATTTTTAATGGTTAATATGTATAAGAAAGGTTGAAGGTCATCTTCAAAATGTTGACTGAGTTTTTAGGGCCATAGTCCCTGGAAATGTAGAATAAATGTCAATCAAGGTTTTGAAAATATCATATGACATGGTACATAAGCTATTTTGGCATAAAAATGGTTTAGTTTTACAAATTATATCATAGAGAAGTACCCTAAAACAATTGGAGGCCAAATTAGTAGTGGAAGATAGTTTTGAATGGGTTATAATATGGTATTTGTTCACTAAAACTCATTAGTGAAATCAATAGGCTTTAACTCCCAAAATTTATCCTTCACCCAATTTCACATCTATAAACCATGTATTCAAGTTAAAATTGATTTTATGGTGGATAAAAAAAATGTAAGATAAAATGAACCATCAAAGGATGTTAGTATGCAATGAGTGAGTTTCTTGGCACCTATAAGTACCCATTTACAAGGAAACACCCACCTACAACAATAGGAAGGTAAAAGGGTGTTTTAGAACAAAATTTGAGGAAGGTAGAAGGTTTTAAGACACATTTAAGTGTTTGGAGAGATTAGAGGCTTTAATTATGACATAAGGACCACCAAAACATGTGGATTTTCAATGTGTTTACCTCCCATACTTACCCTCAGTCCGTACATTATGAAAACAAGAACCTACAATAGGGTACATGTAGTGACCTAAAGTTGATGCTCAAGGTGATGTATTAAGATATTCAAGGAGGATGAAAATTAAATTATACACTCTATCACCTAAAGATATACAATTAAAAACCATAAGCATCATGAACAAATTTAGTGGAGTAATGTAACCTACAAGTAAGGTAAAAAAGCAAAGTATCATAGTTAGGTGGGGTATGTAGATAAGGAGATAGGAAATGTTTTTTGATCATCCTAATAGAAATAAAATATGAATACAAAAAATTTGTGACCTCAAGGGGTTTTAAATGGTTTTAAAATAATACAACCAAGGCCTCATGATGCAAATTACACCTATAGTCCTATGCAATACTGTATACGATAGTGAACTAGAGAGGAAGTTTCTTTGGTGATTAACATTATCAAAAAATGAATTAAAAGGTTCAAATACATAACCATTATCTAGGAAGTTTTTAAGAGGGTTTTAAAAAATCACAACCAGGTCCAAATAGAAATCCTCACCTACATGGGTATTTCTAATAGAAAACACAGTCAAATAAGGATGTAGTCACCTAGACAAGAGTGTAAAGAGCACATAGAAGGATGAATTAATTAATTGGAGATGATGAGAAAATTAATAAATATAATTATAACATCCATAAATTTGAAAATGGGAATATATATCTAATATAAATCCAAGGTAGCATACACAGTCTATGGAGACAAAACCCTATAGACAGACCTTCTTAACAAGTATTTTTCGATTTGATATGTTTTAGAGGGTAATAAGAGATGACCAAGGGATAAATTTTTGTATATATGATAATATTTTCATATTTAACCCTATAAAATCTTTATATGGTCTGAAAATGTAAGGGGAGTACCCCCTATTTTGTCTTCGACAAGGGGCACTTCCCCTTATACCAAGACCTGCAGGTTTTGGTGAATAAGGTAAAGTATGAAGCCAAGATCCATGGGACCTTTTAAAAAGGGTATTAAAATATGAAATATGCCTAATTAAAATTTATAAATCAATTTAAGAATGGATATTGTAAATAGAGAATCCTAAAACCTCTTAAGGTTGCAGATAGGCTCATAAATCAAGGGTTAAGCCAAAAGACCAAATAGGAGACCAACATCACTTTTGGGATTAGACATGCCTTTAAAACTATTAAAAAATGTGTATGGGATGGATATAGGTTTGTTAATTCTCTCAAAGTGCAAATAAAACCAAAAGAGGACCTTTTTGATTCAAGAACCAATTTAGACTTGTTGAAATGGAGAGAAAGAGCACGATAGGGTGCTTTCAAGAGTTCATTTCTTTCATAAGGAATTGCATGGATGAAAAAGGAGTTAGGGGAAGTTATCAAGGGTATGTAAGGCTATTTTTATGAAATTTTTTGTTAACTTGGATGTCAAATTTTTATGAAACAACTTTAAGAGGTCAAACGGTCCAAAAACTCTCCAAAACCCTTATAGGAACTAGTTTGGGGAAATGGAGCTAGAAAGATGATCAGATGGAATATTTTGGCTATGAAACATATTTTAAGCTATATAATACTATCTAAAACTCCCTCCCATGCCTTTTTTGTATGGAATTATATAGATGGGGTGATAAATAGGCTTTTATTTACAGTTTTGTGCATTGTGCAAGATACATGAGGTTTCAAGAGGTGAAATAAAGTTTGGGAGGAATATCAAGATTTTTAATAACTCCATATGTTTATTTTATTCAAAGTAGAAACTCCTAAGTTTCCAAAGTAGGTGCTTCAACTCAGCTAGTCAAAACTGGCATATTGGACAAGCTAGTGAAAGGTGTGAAAACTTCAAGGGGATTTATTTTTAAGGTGTCCTTGATGATTATAAGGCCATGGAGGGCCTTTAAACATGTAATTAACTTACTTTAATATATTTTCATGAATAAATAAATCCAAATTTGAGGCCAAATGTGTGCAGTGCATGAAAGAGAGGTTTTTAGGATAACAAATGATGATAGTTCATTTCTAGGTAATTCCAGATGACCAGACCTACAACCAATACATGGAGAGGAATGTTTAATTTCATTGAAATTAATTAAAATAATTTTAACATATCCTAATTATTTATAAGGTGTTAAAATAAGATTAATCATGCAGGCAACTTTTTTGAGCTAGAATAGGGAATTTCTTGCCACTTTTCATGAGGTTTATGACTTGAATTGACATTTTTACCTCCAAACCTTGAATAATTAATCACATACCCTCTCCAAATGCACAAGTAACTAATTATATCATCTTGAAAAGTGTCTTTGTGACCTTTTTACTTCTCTCTTATTCTTTCATAATGATCCACACATCCCTTCTCAAGGATAACGATACACTACTGCCACATGTCCGATTGGGTTCACCTCAGGTGCTTCAATCCCTAGGCCATATAGTTGTCTGGAAGAGGACCCAAATCACTCTAGAGCTTTTGGTGTGATAGCCAGTACTTTATTGGTGTCAGAGTTAGGTCTTGAGGTTGAGTCCCATGGAAGTTGGTGGGCATGATCCACACATCCCTTCTCAAGGATAGTGATACACTACTGCCATGTGTCTGACTGGGTTCACCTTGGGTACTTCAGTCCCTAGGCCATATAGTGGTTTGGAAGAGGACCTAGATCACTCCAGAGCTTTTGGCATGATGGCCAATCTTTTATTGGTATAAGAGCTAGGTCTTGAGATCGAGTCCCATAGAAGCTGGTGGGCATGATCCACACATTCCTTCTCAGGGATAATGATACACTGATGCCATGTGTCTGACTAGGTTCACCTTAGGTGCTTTAGTCCTTGGGACATATAGTGGTCTGGAAGAGGACCCAGATCACTCTAGAGCTTTTGTCATGATGGCCAGTCTTCTATTGGTATTAGAGCTAGGTCTCGAGGTTGAGTCCCATGGAAGCTGGTGGGCATGATCCACACATCCCTTCTTAAGGATAGTGATACACTACTGCCATGTGTTCAACTGAGTTCACCTCAGGTGCTTTAGTCCTTGGGCCATATAGTGTTCTAGAAGAGGACCCAGATCAATAGAAGACTAGTCGTCATGCCAAAAGCTCCAGAGTGATTTGGGTCCTCTTCTCAACCACTATATGGCCCAGGGATTGAAGCACCTAAGGT
Organism: Torreya grandis; assembly: GCA_037957365.1. Classification (NCBI taxonomy): domain Eukaryota; kingdom Viridiplantae; phylum Streptophyta; class Pinopsida; order Cupressales; family Taxaceae; genus Torreya; species Torreya grandis. The sequence goes on from JARHVA010000419.1 coordinate 2,395,365, forward strand.
GAACCCAATCAAACACGTGGTATCAGTGTATCGCTATCCTTGAGAAGGGATGTGTGGATCATGCCCACTAGCTTTTATGGGACTCAACCTCGAGACCTAGCTCTGATACCAATAGAAGACTGGTCATCATGCCAAAAGCTTTTGAGTGATCTGGGTCCTCTTCTAGACCACTATATGGCCTAGGGATTGAAGCACTTGAGGTGAACCTGGTTAGACATGTGGCAGCAATGTATCACTATCCCTGAGAAGGGATGTGTGGATCACATAAGTTCTATAAGAACTAGCTATTTTGGCATTATATTATATGCTTCACCTAAGTATGGTAAGGCCCTACTCAAATGTATAAATTTTTATAAATAATACAACTTATTTTTACCTCTTCTATGAAATTTATTAGTTTTTTCACTTAAATTATTTATCTAGCTTAGTGAAAACTATGGATTCCTTAGCATGTCGTTCCATTCTTTCACCTATTTGTAACTTTTTCTTATAGGGCATGTGAAGTGTTCCAAGAGATGTTCATGGTTTAAGTGACTTATTATAATCATTACTATCCTCATAGTCCTATTTTATAGTCCTCATATCGTTACACATTTATCCATAACCTCATAATGTAGCATTCATGTGAGAAGATGAAGATTGGAGAAGTGTATTTTTAATTTATCCTTTGATTGCAAGTGTAATATACATATGGTTAGATGTCATCATGTTTTTTATGTATCACCTCACTTAGATTATTTTTATTTCATTTATATCTCTCCCTTTTCACCCCCTCCAAGTTTATTATAAGTTGCAATCTAAAGTGGTACATTAAGGGAGCTAGCCCTATCTAGAGATTCACCTCATTCCTTAGGTTGCTCACAAGCCTAGAGGTCATTCCATTGTGCCAATTGGATGAGGAGAGATTTGAAATATCCTCAAATGGTTAAAATATAAGTGAAAATATATTTTGGCACACCCATTGGGACTCTTGTTCCAAGAAGTTGAGAGATTTTAGGTGTTGTTTCTCAACAATAAACCTTTGAAAACATCTATCAAAGCATTAATGGTGAATCTAAAGATAAATCATATAGTCAAGTAGCTTAGGTTATATTTTTAATATTGTTATAAATGTATTTATTTATGTTATTACTTTCAACAAAGTTTCACGGCTTTATTTGGTGTTGAGTTTTGTTCTCTACAAGTTGGTGAGACAATGCAAGCTTGTGTCATTCCCTATCAATATGAACATGTCCCTTATTAATCTTGTCATTATCCTAACCAGCCTCAATATTAATTTCATCAGCTCCAATATGATCCTTATCAGCACATTCATGAATTATATTAGTCTTGTAATCAATCTTCTCCATGTCTTTCTCTTAGACAACCTAGCCACTCCTCAAGCCAACCCATTTCCACCTTCTAGGAGCCACTCTTGGGTTATGAAAGGTATATATTGGATCTTGATACTAAAAGGAGGTGTGGTATATATATTCATAGTCATATTATTAATAGGGTGATAAAATCATTAGATTTGGTCAAAAGAGAGTGGACACCTATTGAAAGAGCCAATTGGCAAAGGCTTACAAATGAGATGCTAAATGTCAGTGGTTTGATCACATACTTGGAGGATAAGCTAAAAATTCATGAGAGGAACCCTTACCAAGTCTAAAAAATTCATATCCACTTCCCCAAATTTTATATTAGTCATTTTTTATCCATATTCATAAGCCTAATCAAAATTTCTAGAGTCATCCTTTTCCAAATCAAGTCGAAGAGAGAGAGAGTTCAAAAGACTAGCCTTATGTTTAAAGTAAACCATAATAGACAAATTGAGTTATCCAATAAGTAAATACATAATTCCATATTAGTATAAAAATAAGTGGATTTCAATCCCTCATTTCCCTCTCATATTGTATCCCCACCACCTTAAAAAGAGACTTTTAATCCCAAAATCCCAAGCTGGAATAAGATAGTGGAGTCATGGGGAATGAAAGAAGAGAAGAGTATTGATAAATAATGTGAATTTGAGAAGGAGATTGATCCTAACAAACCCATCCCACCCTTCTTCAAGAAAATAATTCTAATCCTAATATCTTATGTTGGAGTAATATAGTGGAATCATGGGGAAAGAAATAAGATAAAAGCATTGTTAAGGAGGGTGAAGTGAAAAATGAAGTTAATCCTTTACATTTCCATCCCACCCTTCCTCAAGATGTTTCTTGTTTTCCATGTTAGCCCTCATACATCCCTTATTCTCATGATTATTTGTATAACCTTCAAGAGATACTTTTCTAAGAGAACCTAGCCAAGCAAATTGAAGAGTTTGAGTCAAGGATGAAGTTGCTAAGTCATGGTGTGATGGAAGGTTTAGACCCAAAGGAAGATTCTATGCTTAAACAAACCCCATATAACCTCTTTAAATATAATTACCAATCTGATTTTAAGCCCTATGTTCCACCTCCACCAACTAATTATTTTTGTCCTCATCCCATCACCCTTTTCCTTGATGGACCTACGGTGTGGGAACCAAAAGAAGATCAGCTAGCTAAGGAAAATTTAGAATTTTTGCTTGAATAAAATGCAACTCCTTGGCAACCTTATTGGGCTAAGTCACCATATTTAAATATGCCTATTATTGGAATCACTAAAAAGGATATGGAATATCTTTTATCCCATGAAAAAATAAATCATATTATGACAATTGAGGTAAAATTTGAAAGTGCTTAAGAGGTGTTATGTTATGAAGAAGAGGTGAGTTCTTGTGTTGAATCTCCTTGGTTGGTTTATAATGAATATTGTCTTCCTTTTGGAAAGGAATAAATCTTGGAAGAAGAGCCTATCTAGATAGAAGCAAATTAAGAAGAAAAATCCCAATTCATGGTTGATCAATAAGACCTAAGGAGTGATTATGAGGAAGAGATTACCATAGGGACTCCCTTTGGTGAATAAAAGGATGTTCACAAGTTTTTGCACCCATATTTGAGGGGATGAGTATCCATGAGGAATGTGGCCAAGATTTTAAGAAAGAGATACATGAATAATACTACATGTCTAATCATGAGGTTGTGAATGATCATTTCAAGATTGAAGAGGTAGTGGTACTAGATGGTAAAGAGGACAAGGATGATTGGTAGCTACAAATGGAGTTATGTCAAGAACTTGAAAAACTTTGCCAAGTTAAGGGTCAAGTGAATGACAAGGTGAATAAATAATCTTACATGGAGGAAAATGACCAAGATTAGGAAGAATTTTCTAAGCTCCTTGATGAGATAGAAGAACTTGTAGCTGAGAGGAAGCCCAATCTTATTGAGAGCACTATAAAAGTCAAGAAAGTATGACTTGAATCACCACTTGAAGACATAACGGAGGATTCACATGAAAAAATTTAGGATTTTTGGATGTAAGAGGAGTTGATTTCCTTGGTCATATTTTTTAGAGCTATTTGGTTCTCATTGAACATCATGCCAATGAGGTTGACAAACATTGTCAAAAATTTGGAGGCATCAATGCTAAAGGATAATATGTTATATGCCTCATTCAATCCTTCATGTCATGAAGTAAGAAGAGTCTCAATATTTCCCTTTGAGTTAGGAGGGATGTATTCTTAATTTATAGTTTTAAATAATAGTTATTTTCTAATTCCCCTAAGTGCTTTGAGCACATATGTGTGTTTATCTTATTAGTATGTGTCTTTTGCTTTATTTGGCTAAGATAGTCAAGTGGTCTTGCCTTGATCAAAGTTAATGGTAAAAGGTTTTACTTGTTTGTCTTAGACTTCATATGACTCCTAAGCCCAATGGACTGATAAGGCTATTGGTCTAGTTAGTATAGCAAGCATACTACCCCTATGAGTCATCAATTTGTTGACCAAATTTGACTTTTTAGTTAAATTAGGGTATGTATAGTAAAACATTAATTTTATAGGTATATAGGGTGTGTAATATGAGTGTAATCGGGTATATTAAATGTTAATTAATCTCAAATGATGTTATACTATCCTTGGTCAATTATTTTTTATGACCATTTATCATTTTAGGTCATTTTAAGGGTCAAAAAGGTGCATTTAATGCTTTGTACATGTTTATTTAGAAATTATAAGGTGTTAAAAGATGATTTAATACTCCATGTGTCCCTATAAGTCTTAATTAATTGAAAAAATGAAATATGGTTGGTTATGCAGAAGAATGGATAGTTTCTTGAGGAAGAAGAGGAATTTGGCTATTCTACAACATCTTTGGGAAGTGTGCCATTTGTAAAAGGTTTAAATATGAATCCTCAGATACCCCATGATAATTTAAATGATTTTTTTAATTTTAAATTTCATTTATTTCTCAAAATTGTTCATCTCTCTTTTCACCCTTCTTGGCAAGGAGAAGTGACCTTCAAGTTTTTGCTTGGTATGCATAGCTCAGGAAGTTTCAAGGAAAATTATTTTGGGAGGTTGTTTTAAATTTAAATAAAATAAATTTCATGTGATTATTTTGAAAATTTGTGTCCTGTGCTTCATGAACCATCCTTAGAAAGTTGAGCTTTCAAATCTGCCTGCTAATCTAGACAACCTATAGGTTTTACCTTGGTTTGAGCAGATTCATACAATATAATTGTTGAGATTGATTTAATATGATTTTTAATATATCCCCTCATGTTTCCCATGATTTTTTTATGTTTCATGGTGTTTATATGAGAAATTATCTCATATTGTAGGGAGGTACCACCATGTGTAGTCTCAATTAGTTTTCATTATTTTTAAATGTTTATCTCTCCTCATAGTAATGTGATGTGATGTTTTAAATTTTATAATTATATAAATGCCACATTAAATTTATGTTTAACCTTAGAACATTAGATATTGTCTTTTACATCCAATCTTGTCACACTCACTATTAAATCTCTACCTATTCTCAGTTATAGCCATGATTTTTAAACTTTGACCACGATTATGAATGGTTATTTTCATGTTATTTAGGTATGATAAGTCATTTTGGATACCCCAATTAGCACAAAATACCCTGATAGTAGTCATATACATCATATATAGTTTGGTAGCCATTACAAGTGTACCTATAGCTACCTTTAGCTAAGTAAGCATGTGGAAAAATGTTTAGGAATTTTTTTTGGGATTTTAGGTTGAAAATAAGTCATTTTATAACTTGGTGAGGACCTATAACAGGTCATAAATACCTATGTCTATTATACTCTTCACATTTTGCCCTTTGCATGTATACTAAATATCAACATCTACATGTGATCTAACAGAGGGCAAGATAACCATTATGAAATGTTATAATTGATGTTTAAACACTATTATAATCCCTAGAATGAATAAAATATCTTTAATCCCATTTTTAAGGCATAATATGTCTAAGAAATGTTGAAGGTCATCTTTAAAATTTTGACTAAATTTTTAAGCCCATAGTCCCTAAAAATGTAGAACAAATGTCCATCAAGCTTTTAGAAACATCATATGACATGGTACATGAGATATTTGGGAATAAAAATGGTTTTATTTTAAAACCTATATAATATATAAACACCCCAAAAAATTAGAGTCCAAATGAGCAATGGAAGCTAGTTTTGAATGGGTTATAATATGGCATCTGTTCACTAAAACTCATTAGTGAAATCTATAGGATTTAACTCAAAATTTGATCCTTAACCCAATTTCAAATCTCCAAACCATGCCTTCATGTTGAAATGGTTTTTAAAATGTATTAAAAACAAGTATAATCTAAAAGGAACCATCAGAGGAAGTTAGTATGTAATGAGTGAGTTTCTTGGCACCTACAGGTACCCCTTTACAAGGAAACACCCACCTACAACAACAAGAAGGTTAAAGGGTGTTTTGGAACAAAATTTGAAGAAGGTGAAAGGTTTAAAAACAAAATTTAGTGTTTTTATAAATTATAGGGTTTCATTATGACATAAGTACCACCAAAACACATGGATTTTCAATGTGTTTACCTCCCATACCTACCCTCAATCGGCACACTATGAAAACAAACACCTACAATAGGGTACATGAAATGACCTAAAATTGATTCTAAAGGTGGTGTATAAAGATATTAAATGAGGTTTAAAACTCAATTATACACTCTATCACCTAAATAGATCTAATCAAAACCCATAAGCATCATGAACAAGTGTAGTGGAGCAATGTAATCTATAGGCAAGGTAAATAAATAAGGTATCTCAATCAGGTAGGGTATGCAAATAGGAAGTTAGGAAATGTGTTTTTATCATCCCAAGAGGAATATAAGATAAATACAAATAATTTTTGACATTAAGGGTTTTAAAACAACACAACCAAGGCCTCATGATGTAAATTACATGTACAATCTTGTATATGATTGTATAGGATAATAAACTAGATAAGACATTTATTTGGTGATTATCATTCTCAAAACATTAAGTAAAAGGTAAAAATACATAACCATGATCTAAATTTTTTTTAATATTGTTTTAAAACATCACAACTAGGTCCAAAGACAAATCCTCATCTACAGGGGTATTTCTAATAGAAAACATAGTCAAATTAGGATTCAGTCATACAAGCAAGAGTGTAAAGATCACATAGAGGGATGAATTAATGAATTGGAGATTATTATATCCTTAATAAATATAATTATAACATATAAAACTTTTAAAATGGGAATGAATCTCTAAAATACAACTCCAAGGTATCACACAAAGTTTACGGAGAGTAAACCCTGCAGACAATCCTTCCTAATAAGTATTTTTTGATTTCATATGTTATAAAGGGTCATAAGAGATGAAAAAGGGATAAATTTATGTAGATATGATCCTTTTTACATATTTAATCCTATAAAATCTTCATATGGACTAATAACATATGGGGAGTACCCCTTGTTTTGTCTTAGACAAGGGGTGCTTCCCCTTATACCAAGACTGGCAGGTTTTGGTGAATAAGGTACAAGTATGAAGCTAGGATCCATGAGACATTTTAAAAATGGTTTTAAAATATTATATAAACCTATTTAAAATTTATAAATCAAGTAAATAATGGGTATTAAAAATAGATAATCCTAAAACCTCTTAAGGTTGTAAATAAACTCATGAAGCAAGGGTTAATCCAAAAGACCAAATAAGAGACCAATGTCACTTATGGCCTTATAAATTACTTAAAAATTACTTTAAACTTTTTATGTGATTGATAAATGTGTGTTAAATTTCTCAAAGTTTAAACAAAACCAAAAGAGGCCCTTTTTCATTCAAGAACCAAATCAGGGTTGTTGAAATGGAGAAAAAATCTTGATAGGGTGTTTTTAAGAAATCATATCTTTCATGAGGAATTTAATGGATTAAAAAGGAGTTAGGGGAAGTTATAAGGGTTATTTAAGGCCATTTTTTGGAATTTTTTATAAACTTGGACATCATACTTTTATGAAAAAACTTTAAGAGGTTGAACTACCCAAAAACCCTCCAAAACCCATGTAGGAACTAGTTTAGGGAAATTGAGTGAGAAATATGATTAGATGGAACATTTTTTCTATGAAAAATATTTTAATTTATATATTAATCTATCAACATACCTCCCATGAAATTTGGTTGTATGGAATTATAATTATGGGGTGAGAAACAAGCTTTTCTCGATAGGTTTGGGCATTATACAGGATACAAGAAGTTTAGAGAGGTGAAATAAAGTTTAATATGAATATTATTACTTTTAATAACTTTAAATTTCCATTTTATTCCAAGGAAAAAATCGTAAGTGTCCAATATAGGTGCTTCAACTTAGCTAGTCAAAATTGACATATTAGACAAACTAGTAAAAGGTGTGAAAACTCAAGGGGATGTCTTTTTAAGGTGTCCCTGTTGATTATAAGGCCATGTAGGGCCTTTAAAAACTTCATTAACTACATTTCAAAAAAATTCATTAATAACTAAATCCAAATTTGAGGCCAAATGTGTAGGGTGAATGAAAGAGAGGTTTTCAAGACATCAAATGATGATAGTTCCTTTCCAGGTAATTCTAGATGACCAGACCTACAATCAATGTATGAAAAGTCATGTACAATGTCTTTAAAATTATTAAAATAATTTTAAATTTGCTTAATTAGTTATAAGGTGTTCAAAGAGGACTAATCATGGAGGCAATTGTTTTAAGCCAAAATATTGAGTTTCTTGCCACTTTTCATGAGGTTTATGACTTGGAATGACATTTTTACCCTCAAAAATTGCATGATTCATCCCATTACATCTAAAATTAATAATTAACTCCATTTTTTAGCTTTACAAGTATCATTATGACCCTTGTACTTCTCTCTTCTTCTCTCTCTCATAAGTTCTATAAGAACTAGCCATTTTAGCATTATATTAGATGCTCCACATAATTATGGTGAAGCCATGATCAAATTTATACGTTGTGATAAATAATATAACTTATTTTTACCTCCTTTATTACTATTCTTAGTGTGTTAAATTAGATTATGAATCTTGCATAGTGAAAATAATGGATTCCTTAGCATGTTGTTCCATTAGTTCACCTATTTTTAGCCTCTTCTTGTAGGGCATGTGAAGTGTTCTAGGATATGTTCATGGTTTAAGTGAGTTATTATATTCATTAGCTCCCTCACAGGCCTCTTTTCTAGTCCTATTAGCTTTGCACATTCATCCATAACCTCATAATGTAGCATTGATGTGAGAAGATGAAGATTAGAGAAGTGTATATTCAATTTGTCCTTTGATTTCAAGTATAATATACATATGTTTGGATGTAATCATGTTATTTGGTGTATCACCTCCCTTAGATTAGTTTTATTTCAATTATATCTCCCTTTTCACCCCCCAACTTTAGTATTAGTTGTAATATAAAGTGTTATATAAAGGGAGCTAACCTTATCTAGAGATTCACATCATTCCTTATGCTTCCCATAAGCCTAGAGGTGATTCCATTGTGCCACTTTGATGAGGAGATATTTTCCATCTTCTCAAATGGTGAAAATCCAAGTGGTAACACTTTCCATTGATATTTTATCTAAAATTGTGAACTTAGACCATGTGGAGTGGTGAACCTTAAATTTATATTAATTCTAGATTAAGAATTATAAGTTGATTATAATTGTTATGTTATTATATGCCATTTATTATATTTATAATATTTTATTTTTACTTAAATCATGTTGTTTTGAAGAGATATTTATGTACTTGGGGTATAGGATGTGCAGGATACATTTTATCACATGTTTTTTTATAAGGTTTTAAGGATGGTGTGGTCCTTGACCTTTGTATGTTATGATAATTTTAAAATTATTTCCTCTTAACTATGAATATAACACTATAGGTTAAGATGTGAAATATGATACTAGTTATGTTTGGCTAGTGGTAACTTAAATATAATTATATAATTATTTTAAGACTTTTTTTGCATTATGTTGGTACATTTAAAATTATTTAGCATATAGTATTACTTTTTATGATTTTTTAGTATAGAATTGTGATTCATTAAACCTTGTGAAATTTTTGGAGATTATTAGATCATGGAGACCTAAGGGAAGAGTGGTGAATTAGGAGTGTGATTAATAAGTGATAAGAGTAAATCCTAATTATCCTCACATTGATTTGGTATTTAGTGATTCTGGATCTGACAGACAGACTTGGTGAATCCAAGATTTGATAGACAAATTTGTCAAATTC
>JARHVA010000419.1:2410000-2520000 GCA_037957365.1 Torreya grandis
TAGTGGTTGAGTTATATTTGGACATTAAAACATGTCTAATGTTTCTTACAAGTTCTAAATAGACCTCAAGCCAATATATTTTTGATTAGGAGATGATGATGATGATGATGATGATGATGATGATGATGATGATGATGATAAAATATTAGATGTTAATCAGATGGTGTGTGAGGATTAGATTAGTGATGGGAATAAGTATGATTAGATGATTAGAGTAATGATGAGGGTATGAGTGATCAAGCAATCACAACTATCATAAGACTCATAATAGTATAAAAATTTTCATAAATATGGAATTTTACAATATTCCCCATGATATAATTATGTTCAAGAGGACATTATGCTATTTTGCATGGGAAAATGGTGAAATTTACATCCTTGAGGTAAATTTTGGTGTCCTCATAGCATCCTCATTCATTTCCCAAAAGACACAATTTACACAAAACATATATACATGATTAAAAATAAACAATAAACAAATAATAACCAAATAATAGATAAAAAGTAGAAAAATAATAGACAAGTGTCTACATGTAATGTCACAATGTCTTATCTAAGGATGAGATGAGTGATTGGACTAAACTAGTTATGATAGTGATTAGGGACTTAGTTTAGGATAGGATGATTAATATGAGGAGTTACCCCTATTTTAGGATGAAGAGATGGATATTGATTTGGTCTTAAGATCAAATTGAAAAGTGGTCAAGGAAGGTGATTATATAAGTGATGACCAAGGATTACCAATAGACAAGGCCTTGTAAGGATCCAATATAGCAAGGAGACTAGGAGGTGATGGGATCAAATAAATTTAACACTAGTAAAGAGTAATTATATGGGTGCTAGGTATGAAGAGGAAATGATAGCCTAGTGATGGAATGAAGTACCTTGCATATTATCAATGGGTATTTTGATGGGTGTTAGGTAAGAAAAGGTAATTGATAAGAAGTGATGAGTGCTAGATTAAAATCTTGGATAAGGTGATGTGTGTTGATAAGACATAGCCAATAGGATGAGATGGAAGATATGAAGGGATGGGTGACCACTCCAATTTGGTCTCAAGATGAAATGTGGTATCCAAAAGATGGGACAATATGAGATGGATGTAAATGGATGTAACTAGGGGATTAGGTATAAGAGAAGACACAATGGACTACTTATGGATTTTTCAAATTTTATGATTTTTAAGTTTTTTAACAAATTTCAAAATTTTAGGGATTTTTGGGATATGTATATACACTATACAAATGGGGTTACTAGCAAAGGGAATGTCAAGCCTAGTAATCAGGATAAGGACTGATGGAATGATGGATGAGATGAAAAAAGGATGAGGGTGATGGGGGATGAGGAGATGAGGACCCATGAAGAATAGACTAGGATATCCAATGACCACATAATGAAGGAACCAAATGTTTAATTACTTGAGTGTCCATTAGAGGATATGCCAAGATGATTCAAGAATAGTTCTCAAGACACCTTCCATTCCTTATGAAGGTTGGACCAAGGTATGAAATAGACATAGATGGAAGGTATGATGGTAGATGATGGATAATAATAATGGATGTAGGATAAGGGATGGATATGATGGGGAAAAAGGATGGATTGTGACCCCAAGTGTTGAGGTATAATGTGGACAATTGATTATTTTACTAGGACATCAAAAACTAGTTTTCATCATTGTACTTTCCCAAGGTACCAAAAGATTAGGTTTCACCACTAGATGATTGTGTTTTTATTTTTGGGTGGCATATAAATTTATTGGTATTGGGTGGATGAAATATGTTGATACTAGGTGGAGACATTAGCCACCACCTATTATAGATAAAGGTGATGCTAGGATCATATGATGGTGACCTTTATTGAAATTTGATTTAATGTCCTCCACACATTTTAAATAGGTTTCTTCATGACCCCTATAAGGGATAATATTACCTAGGGATGTGAGATGTGATGTGGATGGGAAGATGTCATGATTGTGATGATGGGATATAGGATGGGAAGGAGGTATGTGATCTTGAATGATATGATGGGATGGGAAGAAAATATGGGGTTTTATAGTTGCATACACCATTATATATGGTGAAGGGATTTCTATATATTGATGTCATGAGATTAAGGGATACAAAACCTTTTGACTTGATAATTGTTTGACCAAAGCATTGAGAGGATGATTGGCCTTACGATTATTATTTTTGTCTTTCTTTTGAATTTTTGATTAGATTTGAATTTGATTGCCCCTTGGTTCCTAATTTTGGGATTCACTAAAGGATATTAACTTTTGACTTGATATATGATTATTTTGACTTGGATATGCCTTTAGTGCCATATTTTGGGCTTCACTAGGGGAAGAAACTTTTTGATTAGGTTGATGATTTTAATTTTATTGACTTTGATTTATGGGATCAAAGATGATTTTATCATGATTTATGATTGTTGTATGATGGTCTTAGATCTTTGTATTTATAGCACATGATATGGAATGCAAAGGGGAATCTAATGATGAATGTTATTATTTATTCCCATCATGCAGTGGGATATGGAGATTATAAAGGTGAGGTGGATGATTAATGTTGTGTGATGGGGTAAAGGGGTAATGGGTAGCATATTACTCATAAAGGTCACTAGGAATGTGTGATGGGTAAAGGCGTAATGGGTAGCATAGTCCTCATAAAGGTCACTAGAAACTCTAGCCTCAATGTCAAAGAAAGTGTCCTCAAGAATATCAAAAAGATCATAAAGACATGTATCCAAGGTAGGATTATATCCACTCAAAATATAAGATAAAGTATTCAAGAATTCAATTATGACATCATCATATTGAGTGGGTCTTCAAAATATCAAGCATTATCATCATTTACTACAATATCAATGAGGGATGATGATTCTAACGAGGAATCTGATTTAGATGTTGCTGTAGAACATGATCCTAATGTAAATAAATCTTGTTCTAAATTTAATACTAAATTTGATGTAAATGATGTAATGTTTGAGTAAAGGAGTGATTATCCATGATTGTCATCTTAATGGGGGGCATTTTATGTGATGGGTGAGAAGGAGATGATGGATGAATAATGGATAAAGTAAATATAGATCCATGAAAGGGATTATGGGATATAAAAGGACTAGTGTTTCTCTAAGTTTTTGCTAATTACATTTAGATAAGAAGAAACTAAGGTTAATAGGTTGGGGTTTGATGTTACCCTGATTAAGTGCACACCATATCCAAGATTTTGTGGGAGCTCCTCTTTGGTTGTGAAGGAAACACCTGTAGTAAGAATAAGACTTAAACACAGAAGATGTTAGAAGAAGATATGGTGGACTGCCAAGCTATGTGCTCAGTCCCAAAAGTGTAAAGCTCCCTAAGGGATGATAGTCCACTATTTAAAGAAAAGAGTTTTGTAAAATAAGGAATGATAATGACTTAAAGAAAGAGAAATATAAATAGCATGTACCTATTCTATGTAGTTTGTGTGTCACAGTCGTCGATGTCGGCATGTCTGTCAAGGTCAGTTCAGTCAATGGTGTCGACGTCGATTAGGATGCTAATGTTGGTAGGGGTTCTTGGCCTTCAATAGCTTTTAGGGTACTTTAAAAATAGATAGAGGGGCTTTCTAGAAATTTAGAGGTTGTTATAGGGTTATGAGAAGTTGAATGAGGTGTAAGGAAGGGTAGGTGAGGGCTTAGTGTGAGAAGGGGCTAAGAATAAGAGGAAGGCCTTTCAGCCTCTCCACAGAAGAAGTTAGGCCTCTTGATAGTATTTTTAGAAATAGTAAATGGAAAATAATTAACCATGTATTCTAAAATACTAAAATAAGAATTGAAATAGTTAGCTCTATTCGGTGAAGAACTAGAGGTGTCAGAATGCTTATTCTTGTTGTGGCTGATATTGAGGTCTTCGTACAATGTTTCAATCTAGTCTATGGAATGACTTGTGCAAAGCTTTAGTAGCTAGGAGAGTGATAGTAAAATTTTGATGCTTGGTCTCAGAGTGTGCACATCAATATGCAAAATGGTAGGGGCTAGCTCAATGTTAGAGCTAGGCTTATGTAACTGATGTTGGTGATCCCACTGGCGTCAGCTGAGTGTTGACTGACGTCAATGGAGAAAGAATGGGTAAAAGGGATATTTTTAGCTCTTTGCCCATTTCTCCACCCACCAAGTGCCTTTACCATTGGAGAATAGTCAAAACACAGGTTTATGAGGCACGAGAGTTAGATAGGGAGCTAGGATGGAGTGAAAATAGGTCATGGGTAGTTAGGATTTAGAGGACTTAGTCTTAGGCTGACTCATAGGCTAAGAAATGGTCTTAGGGTGAGGTGTCTAGGTGAGGTGTCCAAGGTGAAAGGGGTCCAAGTGTGGGTTAGGAGTGTTGACATTTAGAAGGGGACAAAGGGGGGTTGACACAATATTGGTGTCTACATTTTCCCCTTTTTGTCTTGTGGTTTGACCTGATGAGCTGTAAGACAAAAATAGATGTAGGTTGGCCCAAGTATGGGATGAGATATTCCCCATCAAAGTGGGAATTGAGATAAGGTAAACCAAAATTGAGTGCCAATTTGATAGTCAGTAGATGGGTAAGATGAGGTTGGAGTGTGAACGCTACAATAGTTGAGATTGCACATATACCACTTCACTTGATAGGCAGGTCAAACTATCACAAGCAAGGTCAAGGAGGACTAAAATTGAAGTAACCAATCCCTAGCTTATTAGTGGTAGCTAACTGGGTTAAATGATCAAAGTTGTAGCTCCAATGGTCAAGGAGGACTAAAATCAAAGTAACTGGTCCCCAGCTTATTAGTGGTAGCTGATTGGGTTAGATCAATCAAAGTGGTAGCTCCAATGGGCATCGTGTTCCAAGATTCTGGGCTAGGAAGTAATATTGGAAAACATGAAAATGTCACAAATATTGGGGATCAACTTGATTGTGATTTGATAATAGGTGTGAGGGGCACACACAATTTGCTAACTATTCATGAGTTAGCATATGTAATCAAAACAACCAAGGCAAAGTTGTCTCAAAAGTGGACATGGTGTGAGGAGATAGTCACGATCTCTGAGGTCATTTGTCAAATCGAGTTTGAGATATAAGTGATCTCGAGTGTTGTTTGTTGTGGTTAGGGAGATGTATGTGATCTCCAATGTGCCCCATGAGAAGTCTAAGGTGACTTTTATAGTGTCAAGGCTAGTTGTTTGGTCATGATTTTAGGCTGGTTTAGATAGTTGGTCCATTAGGTAGATGAACCAATGAATGGCTGAGCTAACCTCAAAAGTCCCCATGTCAACTGAGTGCTACCTAGATAGCCCCTATTTTAAGGGCCTCAAGCCAATGTAGTTCTCCCTAAAAGGGAAGAAGAGTCAAAGAGGTTGATAGTTGGTTTGGTCATGTTAGTGTTTTTAGCATTTCCCATATGTTTGATGGTACATGCTTGAAATGATGAGTGTATGATGATGTTATATCCTTTTCCATATTGTGTGATGGTGTATGTTGTAACATAGGTTATGTGGTTTTTCATCCTTAGCAATTTTCCATATTGGTGATGGTGTATGCTAAAAATGAAATGAGCTTATTTATGCTTCAGTAGGTTTCCATATTGGTGATGGTATATGCTTGACGTAAATTGTGTTTGGTTGATAGTTCCCATGTGTATTGTTTTCCATAAAAACTAATGTGAATGGGCTATGATAATTTATATAACACAAATTGGTATTTGCATTAAATAAATCGTGATGTTATGTTAGTGGTTAGAAAATGTTTTGGTTGCATGTGATGAAGGTGTGTAAGAAGTGAAAGGCATGTTGCTCTTTCATTGACAAGGACCATAATGATAACATAAATAGGGTTTTTGAAAACAAAAGCCCCATTCATGCATTACGTCATTGACCATTGGTTTTTGTTAGAGAAGTACTATAATCACTTGACATTAAGTGAGCTCAAAATCCCTTGGGTATTATGGGGTAATAGGTTTGATTATGTGATATGTGAGGATAGCGTAACCCTTTTTAGCAGGGATAACTTTACCCCTTTTATAGGTGACCCTAAGAATGACTATAGGCAAGTCCATGACTTAATAGTTTGTCAGTCTCTTTTTTTTTGGTAGACTGATTAATGCGAGAAGTCTACTTGGGGATGTTGTTTTTGTTTTGTGGTCATGTGAAGCTGATCAATGTGAGAAGCTTCTGAGATGGTGCTATTGTTGTAGAAAAAATTTGGGCATAGCCATCCTTCGAGGGAGTGGTCTATATTTTTCTTTGTATGTTTAGATGTCTTTAAATAGTTTTCCTTTAAGGGAGCAGTCTATTAATTATAGTAATAATGTAGCTGTCCTTCGAGGGAACAGTCTACAGTTATAGTTTATGACCTTTTAATATTTTGTTAGGCAACCCAATTTTATTTTTTTTAAAACTAAACTTTTAGTCATGGACTAGACTATAGAGGTTTAGGGGTTTCCCTTTTATTAGGACAAAGCATTAATGCTTAAAAAAGGGTTAGCTAATGTTTGTAGGGAAAAAGGGTTCAAAGGGAAAAGAATGAGGATGATGAGGGTTGCTCAAGGGATGAGCTCAAGTTAAACATCAAGTGAATGATTACATGGTTAACAGTAGAATGGTCACAGATGTAAGGCATTAAGGGGCTCAAGTTCTAGCCAGCCTTCAAAAGAAGACAGATGATAAATGCCTAATCCATACTTTTGCATTATGATATAAGGTTTGAGCTAATTAGGAGCAAACTTACCCCATTTTCTTCTTTCCATATTGGTCACATGTTGGTTTTCTTTAAGGAAGAGATCTCTAATTTTGAAATCTCATTCTTTAAAATTTTTGTTGTAGGCATACTTGATGCAATCTTGGTAGATATGAAGATGATTAAGAGCAGCAAGATGACATTCATTGAGTAACTCGAGTTGTGTTAATTGATCTTGATGAAAGTCATCATTAGAGAGCATGTCATGCAAGGATATCAACAAGTTGGTCGATGCTTGGCAAAATAAAGCCATCCTTTGGGAAAGCTATGTTGAGGTTGTGATAAATTTGATTTCCCCTAGTTGATTTTGTGACAGGGATAATGTTTGACACCCATTGTAGATAATTAATGGGTTGGATAAATGAGACAGAGAGAAGACGTTAAAGCTCCTCTTTGACAAGGAGTGTGATGTGAAGATGCATCCTACAAAGCTTTTGCCTAACAAGCTTAGTTTTAGAGGGTGGGTTCTTGATCTTCCAGGTTGGAGGTAGGAATCTTAAAATCACTGAAGGTGATGGAGGCAACAGTGGGTAATGATTTGACTAATGTAGTGAGTGGTTGGGGTTATTTAGGTTGGACCTCCACTGTCTGTAAGTCTTTGATCAAGGCCTGGAGATGTTGTGAAGAGATTTGTATTAGTTCATACAAAGACATCTTCACAGGAGTTTGGTGAAGTTGTTTCACCATGGAGTCACGAATTGCCCTAGAAGATTTTGGTTGAGATGTGCCCAAGATAGAAATATTGGGTTTTGGTGGTGGAGAAGGCTTGGAAAATGGATATGTCCAAGGGATAGAAACCTATTATTTTCCTTTATCCTTTATGGTTTGGGACCTTGTGACCACATTAATAGTGTTGATTTCAAATAAAGGGGGAGAAGGTGGTAGAGGGACCATAATCTCGTGTTGGGATCTTGATTCAAGTGAGGAGGTTTGGGAGGCATGGGATGGTGTCAATAGTTTGTCAAAAGAATCCTCAACAAGAAGGGTGTCCTTTTCCAAGTGTTGGTGAATGACAACCTTAAGAGCACAAAAACTCTCAGTATCATGCCTAGGTGTGTGATGATATAGGCAAATTTGGGTATTGTTGAACGAAGATGGTTTTGAACTGAGAGGTTGGTATGGTTTAATGGGTGGGAGAATGATGCTAGAAGACTATAACAATTGGCATAACAACAAAGTATAGGAACCCAATAATGGGTCTATGCTCATTGTTATAGTAAGGGTTGACAACTTCTATTTAGGAGGTGTAAGGGGAGTTTTTCATACCACCTTTTTAGTTGGTGGTGTGGCCATACATGTAGATGGCACTTTATTGATGAGAGGTGTCGAATTATCTGGAGGAAGTATGTTTTTGATGGGTAGAGGGAGTAATGGAGGTAGTTTGTTTTTGTGAGGTGTTGGAATAGGGAGTAATCCTATTAAAGTGGAAGGATGTGGACCCAAGATAGAGGGAAATGGTAAAGGTGGGGGACAAGTAGACTGACATGGTTTAGTAGGCTTCTTTAGTATGGTGTGAGGACCACTACTGTGTGGGGTGAGGTTCAAATCTAACTTCACTTGTGGGTGAGTGAGGTTTGATACAAGGCAAACATCGAGAGATTTAATCTATTTCAGCATGGTGGATGCCTATGAGGGTTTAGGTTTAGATGTGGAAGGCTGAGCTTTTGAAGATTTAGAAATGAAGACCCATTCCTTGTCAAAGACTTTGGGGTAGGTTGTCATGGAAGGATTGGTAGTATAAGGCAAAACAGAATGCATAAGATAAGGAGCCTTAAGTCACTCCCATAGTGCCTCATGTTTTAGGTTCCTAGAATGGAGAAATCCTAAGTTTTTTGCTAATCATGAGAAGGGTTTAGATGAGGTTACATGAGGCCTTATAGTCGATCCTTCAGAAGATTTGGGTGATTGTGAGAGTGGAAACATGTTGGATGCAGTGATCACAGGCCAAAGGTGAGAGAGAACCATCATCGGATCTTCCTCAACCGAAGTGGGTGAGGCAGTGAGTTCTCTCAGTGGAGAAGGGATTGGAAGATTTGGCTCTTCAAGGGGATAGAGCATAGGAATGATCATGCCTTCCACATGTGGTCTAGGAGTGTGGAAAGTATGATCCTCCATTGGTAATAAGAAGGATGAGGGTAGGTCAGCCGGCATTGGTACTATCAAAGCATCCTCCAATATGGGAGAGGTCAAAATAGACTCTCCTATGTGTGGAAGGGGGTGGATGGAGGACTATCCTCCATTGGTGGAGAACAAATAGGAGAGGAAGGCTCCTCTAGAGGGTGAAGTAGAGGGATGATGGCCCCTTCTACATGAGGGCATGGGGTATGAATGGTAACTTCTTCTAATGGTAGAAGAAGAGGGAAGGTGGGGGTAAGAGGAACATGTAATACAGGATCTTCATGAGGTAGAAGAATGGGTAGAGGATGTGTTTGATGTCATGGGGGTGATATGGGTAAAATAGGTTCTTCTACCTATGGTAGAGAAATGGGAGAAATGGGTTGACTAACCTCTTTAGATTATGGGAGAGGTTGGTTAGGAATGAAAGGACAAACCATGTCAATCGTGCGTATGTTTCATTCTTGAGGGTCATCAACCATGGTCTAAACATTGTTCTGACTTGGGGGATGGTTAGGAAATGGTTGCCTAAAGACATCAATGTTTTGGTTGGCCAACACATTAGGGTTATCCAAAATAAGGTCCCCTTTGTCTAACATGTCTTGAACAATGTTTTTTAAGGTTTTACAATTATCTGTGTCATGACCCTTGACACGATGATAGTTACAAATGTCATTTTCCCTATACCATGCAGGGATGCCTCATGAGGGGTCAAATTAGACTAGTCAGATTTGAGGGAGGTTGAGGACTCCCTGCTTCACTAGTTTATCTAATACAAAAGCATATGATTCTCCTATTGGAGTGTATCATCACTATTCATATCGTTGTTGGAATTGTCTTGTGATGTTTTGTGAAGTGGAAAGCTCAGATTGGTTGGTTATGGTAAAAGATGGTGACCTAAGGACTATAGCATTCACCGATCCCTTAGACTTGGAGTGGGAAGAAGAAGATTTGGAAGAAGAAGGGTCATTGGATTTTTTGTTGGTATTTTTGCTACACAATTTGATCCTATCTTCTTCAACTGCACAAAGTTTAATCTTTCGGGCCATAGTGAAAGCTTCATCGAAAGTGCGAAAAGTTTGAACCCACAGAGTAGATGAGATGTGCTTGGCACATGCTCTTGAAAAGAGCTCAATGAGCTCAGGTTGAGGTAGTAAGAAGGAGAGTTGGTTAATCAAACCTCTCCAATGGGTGATGAAGTTAGCTATTGACTCATTCTCAAATTGTCTAATGGAATAAAGGTCTATGATGGAGACCTTCTTGGTAATATTGATTGAGAAATGATTGAGGAAAAGCTGAGTGAGTTGAGTGAAGGTGAAGAGAGAATGACTGGTAATGGAGCTATACCAGTCAAGGGTGGTGCCAGAAAGTGACATAGGAAATGTGTGAAGTAATAACACATCATGAGGTAGCAAGCATCTCTAAACGCTCATAGATGTTGTTGTGGGTCCTCTTTACTCTGAAAGTGAGTAAATTTTGGGAGTTCCCACTGGCTAGGGTATGGTTGAATAGGAACTGAAGGGTGGATAGGTTCGTTATAAATTTATTCGTATGAAAGAACATTCCTCAAACCTAAAATGTATGTCTCAAGGTTGGACATCTTATCCATCAGCATCTTAATTAGATCAGCAGATGGATTGGCATGAGGGGCACCCCCTAAGTTATAGGGTACTTGGAAGGCATTGGGAGGGGCATATGATGTATCTGGTTGCATTTGTGTAGGTGCAACATACTGATAGTTTGTCATAGGGGCCAATGTCGAGGCCAAGGGGGCTTGTGTCGTGAAGTTGGAGGGCACAACTTGACTAGATACCGCCAAGGGTGGTTGAATGGTGGCGACACTATTTAAAGGATAGGTGGTCACTCTTATGTTTATAGGCACAAGAGTGGGTGGGATAGAGACAATCAAGTTTTGGAAAGGTGTCATACTTGGTTAAATTATTTGTGGTTGAGGGGATACAGAAATCTGGATGGAGGTAGGGCCAAAAAGGATAGAAGGGGAGGCCAAATCTTGAACATTGGCCATGATTGGGTTACTATTCAAGGAAATAGCCTAAGTGACCATAGGTTGGGTAGTGGATGCTATTGATATCATTTCCACTTCAGCCAAAGAAGTTGGCATCCCATAAATAGGGTTACCCAAAGGATCTCGTGTTTGGATTCTAAAGAGATAATGTTGGAGAGCATTGACATTGTGGTCAAGAAATCTCTCAAAGTCTTGATCCCCTTTGGGAACAATAGGAGGTTGATCAGGGGTAGGTTGGATAAGAGTATGCTCGGTGTCTAAAGTATACTCCATTAGATGACTTTGTATAAAGGGTGAAGGTGGGAGTGGCTGTTGACTTGCATGGCCAATAAGGGATTTGGCTTGATTGTGTGTCAGAACCATCCAAGGCGAAAGGGATTCAGGTTCCAGAAACTATGTGTTTTAGTTTTAAAAAACTAGAATTTGTGTTAAATAGCAATAAATTTGGGTTTTAAGCTTACTGTCTGGGAAATAATTTTATTATTATTTTTTTAATTTATTGACAGTGACCGATGTCAGTTGTTTAATCAATATTGTTGCCGATGTCAGTCAGTTAACCGATGTCAGTGAAGTTGGTTGCTGACGTTGGTGGAAAAACTGAGGTCAGTTTTTGTGTAATTCTAGAAACACAAAAAACTTATAGTTTTTGGAAAAATAAGAAATTCTGAGTTGTTTTAGACTTCAAAATGGTATGACCTTACCAGATTAAAAAATCAGATAAAAATAGTAGAATAGATGATTAGGCAAGAAACCTCTAAAACATTAGATTCCTAGGAATGAGTTTTAGTGTCATGGTGGCTTATTCCTTAAGAGAATGTGTTGGGAGTTGGGCTTGTAGAACATGTCCTAAAGAGGAAGTCTATGGCTAATTTCAAGTTGTGATATGGTGCCCAAAAATATTTGTGTTAGGTTTAGTACATGGCCTGGTGCTGGGGCTTGCTCCCTTCACTTCATGAACTTAGAGCCAAGCTAGGTCGCTTAGCCAAAATATACCTTGCCTATAGTTTATACCCTGCTAGAGAACAGAGTGGGTCCTCCTCTTGGTATTGAAGTCCAAGTAGGATTTCTAGGTGGGGTAAGGTATCTGCTAGGTGATGAAATCCTAGATGGACCTTGTCTCAAGTAAGTTTAAGTGTTTGATTTGAAGTGATTGTGGTTTGGTTGTGTAACATTTGTGCACTAAGATTCATTCATAATTCTTTAATTACTAAGTGGGCTAAGTATGCATCCAAGCAAGAATGAAATGCAATGGTTTTTAACCCAAATCAAAATATGTTATTCAAATGCAAACAATTGGAGAAAAGGTTAAGAGTATGAGTTTTTCACTACTCTATGCAAGAAGTAACGAGAAGAAAAAGAGATGTTCTTTTTAATTTCTATTAATGGTTTCCTTTTGAAACAAAAAGACAAAGAAGAGAAGCTAAGAGAAGCTAACTTTTTTATTTATTAAGAAATAAAAGCAAAGAAGAGGGGATGCAAGAAGAGAATATTTTCCTAATGCATCTATATGAAAGTTTGCTTTTTTAAAAGAAGAAGAATGAACCCAAAGAAAATTCCAAGGGTCCCACCGGGTGTGCCAGAATATTTCTCTAAGTTTTTGCTAATTACATTTAGATAAAAAGAAACTAAGGTTAATAGGTTGGGGTTTGACGTTACCTAGATTAAGTGCACACCATATCCAGGATTTTGTGGGAGCTCCTCTTTGGCTATGGAGGAAACACTTGTAGTAAGAATAAGACTTAAACATAGAAGATGTTAGAAGAAGATATGGTGGACTGCCAATCTACGCACTCGGTC
Organism: Torreya grandis; assembly: GCA_037957365.1. Classification (NCBI taxonomy): domain Eukaryota; kingdom Viridiplantae; phylum Streptophyta; class Pinopsida; order Cupressales; family Taxaceae; genus Torreya; species Torreya grandis. The sequence continues at coordinate 2,422,678 of JARHVA010000419.1, forward strand.
CCAGAAGCATAAAGCTCCTTAAGGGATGACAGTCCACTATTTAAAGAAAAGAGTTTTGTAAAAGAAGGAATGATAATGAATTAAAGAAAGAGAAAGATAGATAGCACGTACTTGTTCTCTACAGTCTGTGTGTCACAGTCATCGACATCAGTATGTCTGCCGAGGTTAGTTTAGTCAATGGTGTCAATGTCAATTAGGATGCTGATGTCAGTAGGGGTTCTTGGCCTTAGACAGCTTTCAAGGTACTTCCAGAATAGATAGAGGGGTTTTTTAGAAATTTAGAGGTTGTTACAAGGTTATGGGAAGGTGAATGAGGTCTGAGGAAGGGTAGGTGAAGGATTAGTGTGAAAAGGGTGTGAGAATAAGAGGAAGGCCTTTCAGCCTCTCCATGAAAGAAGTCAAGCCTCTTGATAGTATTTTTAGAAATAGTAAATGGAAACTAATTAACCATGTATTCTAGAATACTAAAATAAGAACTAGAATACTTAGCTCTATTCAGTGAAGAACTAGAAGTGTCAGAATGCTTATTCCTTTTGTGGCTGATATTAAAGTCCTCATACAATGTTTCAATCCAGTCTATGGAATGACTTGTGTAGAGCTTCAGTAGCCAGAAGAGTGATAGTGAAATTTTTATGCTTGGTCTTAGAGTGTGCGCATCAATATGCAAAAAGGCAGGGGCTAGCTCAATGTTAGAGCTAGGCTTATGTAACTGACGTCGGTGATCCCATTAACATTGGCCGAGTGTTGACTGACATCGGTGGAGAAAGAATGGGTAAAAGGGCTATTTTTAGCTCTTTGCCCATTTCTCCACCCGCCAAGTGCCTTTGCCATTAGAGAATGGTCAAAACATAGGTTTATGAGGCACGAGAGTTAGTTAGGGAGTTAAAATGGAGCGATAATAGGTCATGGGTAGTTAGGATTTGGAGGACTTAGTCTTAGGCTGACTCATAGGCTAAGAAATGGTCTTAGGGTGAGGTGTCTAGGTGAGATGTCTAGGTGAGGTGTCTAAGGTGAAAGTGGTTCAAGTGTGGGTTAGGAGTGTTGACGTTTAGAAGGGGACCAAGGGGGGTGGACACAATATTGTTGTCTACAACTAGTTTTATGTGTAGACTTGTTTTGAATATATGGGTGGTTAGAGATAGGGGGATCATGGATGATGGATAAGATGTCTTAACCTTGGCTTGGAAGGGGAAGGGTTTGATCATGATAGGGAATGGAATCTTAGCATTCCTCTTCTTGTTCACATAGGGATTTAAATTCATCTGATTCATCCTTGATTATATGTCAACACTATTGATGAGGTCTTGGACATTGTCTCAAAAATTTTGGCATTATTTAATGGAATTTCCCCAAGTTTGATGATATCTACAATATAAATTTTATTTATACCTAGAGGACTTTGGCTTGGTGGGATCAATATCTCATATGGGTGGATAAACCATCATGTTAGAAGTGAAAAGTTGTTAGAAAATGGTTTTTAAGGATATAAGAAGGGGACTAAAAGGACCTACTTCACATTGTGACTTAGATGTGGAATTATTTGACTTATGATTAGATGGTTGTCAAAGTGGTGAGGTGGATAGATTATTATTAACCAAAATTGGATTCCCTTTACTAGTATGGGAATGGGAAGTTGATGGCTTAAGACTAGTGAATGGGGGATTGGAAGAAAACTTACATGAAGGGATTTATGTTGGATGTGTAATATGTTAAAGGGGGTCAACACCTTGAGGAAGTGGAACACCCATCATAATTAACTATAATAGGATCTCATCCTTATTATTAGATATGTATTCGTCTATAAGAGTGGGGTCTAATTACATGGTGGTGGGTTATAAAGGCTATGATTGATGATTAGTAGATGGAGGATTTGATTGTGGACAAGCATGGATTGGGGCCATGGGTTGGTGGATGGTGGAGGGGGACGGGATAAGGGTTGACTTTGGACTTGTTTAGGAAGTGATTTAAGGCTCATGCAATAAAAAACATTAGGAAAATGAGCACCCATATTCCATATCCAAAAAAATAATTCATTTTTATTCTCTATGATATATTGATTGATAAGGGTGACCACATCAAATAAGGCTGAGACTAATTTTTTGGGCCTACAAGATGGTGGTTTGGGGTGAATAGGATCAAGATCTGAGGGTAGTCAAGCACCTAACTATAGTGCCTATAAAAGGACTTCATCTTTATTGTCTAGGATGTATTGGTCTATAAGAACTAGGTCTAAATCCATGGTAAATATGGATAATGATGGGGGCTGATGAGGTATATTATGAATTAGGGGTGATTATTGAACAAATTAGGTTGAAATATTGAATTATTATGATAGGGGCTGATGAGGATGTGATTAAGATGATGTAAAACTAGGATCAAATTTTAAACCAATAGTACAATAAATGTGAATGACCTATCAATAATGTTGAGTTATCAAGCTAGAAAAAAGATTAAGGATTTGATGAGTGCCTAGATTAGAAACTATCAAGATGATGATATGATGGGTGATAGTTATGAGTAGGCAAGGATGATTTAAATAGGTTGATGATGATGGGTTTTATATATTGAAACTAATAAAGTGATAAGATGCTAACATGATATCAACTAGGTATGAGATCTAACCAAATGATAAAAGACTAAAATTATAGGATCATGTAGATAACAAGATTAGCTCAAAAACTTAAGACTAAGTTGCTAAAGATGGGATGGGATATGACTATGTGATGAAGGTGATAGGATGGTGAGATAAGGATACATATAGATAGGTAATGCTAGGATGTGGATGATTAGGAAATGATGGAGATGGTATAGGATCATTTATTACTTAAAATCCCAAGTAGGATAAGATAATATGAGAGTATACTATATTGGTGATGAAGGCAAGGTCACGTTAAGGGATTGATTATGACTTAGGACAATATGTGATTAGGATTTGGATGACAAGATATGATTAGGTGGTGGGGGGATGACTAAGATGTGGGATGGGATAATTCAATGAAAAATAATACAAGAGGATGATAACAAGGATATACAAGGTGATAATCAATGTATGTGAGTGATGGGGGTTGATCAATGAAGGGTGGATATGGTTGGACTAGGAAGGGATGAAGTGACTATGTGAAGATAAGTAGTTGATGATGCAAATTTGGGTAAAGATGTAAGATGGGTTGGGGTATGTAGGTGATAAGGGTATGACTAAGGATGGATGGATGGGATGAAGACAAAGTGATAATGGAGGATAGGATAGGACAATAAAAGTATATACAAATCTAGTATGCACAATGGTATGATGTCAATGATGTACTAGGTGATAGGTACAAAGGATGATTGGATAAGGATGTATAATTATAGATGTAGGTGATGAGGGTATGACAAATAATGAGTGGATTATAAAAAATGGGATATGAGATAGAGTAATGAAAAGGATATACAAAGACAATAGTTACTAAGGGATGATGACAAGGATGTGCAAGATAAGATGGAAGGGATGGTGAATGAGACCAATGATAAATGGGTGTGGTTAGACTAAGATGGGATGAAGATAAGGATGATTTAACTAGATTAATGATTATGGGTTTGTAGATTGAAATTGATAAAGTGATAAGATTCTAGTAGTATATTGAGTAGGTATGAGATCTAATTTAATGATAGTGGAATAAGATTGTAAGATGATGTGGATAATATGAATAGATCAAGAGCCTTAGACCAATTTTTCTCAAGATGGGAGGGGAAGTGATGATGTAATAAGGACGATTAAGTAAGGGGGAAAGGTTGAATATGATCATGCAATGATGAAAAGGGTAATGTAAATGAGATGGTTAGACTTGTATGTGACCCTAGAGATTCAACTAGGATAAGGTAGGATGGGGTTAGGATATATGGGTAATGAAGGCAAGGTCAATACAAGTGATGGGGGTATGATCTTAGGATATGATGTGGATGGTGAGATAAGATATGGCTAGGATAGGTAGGGGTATGACTAATTATGATTGATATCAAGGTATGACTAGAAGGATTATTAGGATGATGTGGATGATATGAGATAATATAATATATGTAAAAGGATGTACAAAAGGACAGTTATGTAAAATATGATGTTATAATGTGTAAGATAAGATATAGATTATGGGGGATGTGGCTAGTGATGAATGGGTATGACTACTCAAGATAGGATATGGGATAGGACCATAATAAGGATATACAAGGACAATATGTCAAATACATATAATAGGGGTGATGAAAAGTATAGATGATTATGATAAATACAGAAGTATTATGGGATAGAAATGTACAAGGTGATAGAATTATGAGGATGAAATATACAAGGTGATATGCACCAAGGACCTAGATAGGTATGGATAGGTAAAGGCTGACTCAACTCACAAATAGTATTGGTTTAGTACAAACACACACTAACCAAGTAAGCCATAACCTATGATTAGTAAAAATTGATAGGTTTGTAGCCTGATGCCCATACCATCTAAAAAATTCATAAGTGAGGTTGTAGGCTAGTGACCCATTATGAAATCTACCAAACCCTCTCAACCCTACTTATACTTGATGGATACTTCAGAGCTAATATTAATTCCTATACTAGTATACCTATTATGGCTAAAAGGTCATATGCTAGGTTGAATGGGCTCTCTAGGGTAATCCCTAATATAAACTAAGGTATGATGGGGGCCAAGTCCATATAAGGTGTTGTCTAATGTTTGGTTTAGAGAGTTAACTCTTCCCCTTCATGGATGACTTACATGTGGTCAACCACTTAACCTAATGACAACTATCCTTATTTTTTATACACCATCAAAAAAATAAATTTGGTTAGTGTGTAGTGATGAAATCCATGACACTAACTCCTATAAACTAAGCCTATTTATGTCAATCAATTACAAATCATGGGCTATCCTAGTTGGGGGTTGACAAAAAACCAAAACACATGATACAACTAATTAATTGGTTAATTACCTATGTGTGAGTGGAATGATATAATGATTATTTACACACACACAAGTATATACATGAAATGATTTTTCACATTCAGATAATATATATAAGATAAAATAGATAATTTTTATTTTTAAAGTGTCAAATGGACTCTTTGACAAGTGGCCTACAATCACATGCTTAGTAGTTTAGGTTGCACTCAAAAGAGGTAACCTAAAACAAAAAATGGTATACCCAAAATATAACATACAAAAAGATGATGTTAGTCATATAAAATATCAATTAGATTTATCCCTACAAGAAATAAGATATTAGTCAAATATGCCTTAATAAAACACACTAAAAATCATGGTTTGGCTCTATAATTTATTTGGGGTGAGTGGGACATGACATGGGGGTTTGGGGGTACCATTCCCCAATGATATTAAGGGGAAACACCCCTTGTGGGGTCAAGGGGTAGATCCCCTTGTGGAGTTTTGGGGTAGCACCCTAGGCACACTCCCTATCATGATATAGGGTGAGGTTGAGGGGTGAAGACCCTCACTGCTAAAGGAAATTTGGGCTTTGTTGGAGGATTGGAGTGACTCAAAATTCACAAAAAATGACACAAAATATGCACTCAAAAAGGTCAAAAAATCAATAGAAAATCACAACTACACAATGCAAAATCACAACTGAGGGGTCAAAATCACAACTTTTGAATTATAATGATTAGCAATATTATCTATTTTAGTCACATTATTGTCTAAATTGTTTTGTTGTTTTAATTAACCATAATAGTTAAGATAACTTCACTAAAATTTGCACCAAATTTTAGGTTCAATAAATATTATCAAAACTATAAATAAAACCTAAAACTTAATATCACCAATAGGAATGGATATAAGAATTAATTAAGAATAAATGGAATATTATTACCATAAGTTTTACCTCTTCATGCCTCTATTATAGGACTTACACTTGAATTATTTTATATAAAAATTTGGAGATGTTGGATTGCTTGATAACTCTTGACAATAGCTTCTAATGCTTGAGTGAAATGGATAATGGCTTGGATGATATCTAAAAGGTTTATGGATGTAATTAAAGTAGTAATATGAGAGATTTATGGCTTGATAGATGATTTCCAATTAGTCTTGGCCATTTCCCAAGGATGGTATTTTATAATAAAAATGGAGGTAATTTTGAAGAATTTTAAATTATTAGAAGTCTCTAGTATAGAGACTTTTAGATACTTGGAAGAGCTTCTCCATTTACAAAGGATTTTCCATAAGTTTAGGATATAAAGAGGGGGATTAGATAGGTATTAATGAGGTTTAATATTAATAGGGATGTAAGAATGGCTATGGTGGTAGGGTGATTAGGGTGGTAGGTGGATAAATATGAATTTTAAATTCTCAAGTGGTTTTAGGGAGTAGGTCAATAGGTGATAGGATCAATTAGAAGTTTAATGGGGAGATTAACTGGGTTTTAGAATGGTGTAAATTTTTATGGGATATAAAAATGGGATGGGGATTATTAGGTAATTATTTATTTGGGTTAAGACATATAGGAATTATGCTAAATTAATGAAAATTATTATAATTAGTAGGGTGAGCATAATTTAGTGCATACATTTGGCCCCTCTTTGAAAGGGTGTTGTGAGTAGAATGAAGTAATGGGAATTAAAAGAAAAACCTTGATGTTAGATGGTGTTAATTGTTAGTGGGATATGATTCCCCTTAGAGAGAGCATGTGGGGAGAATAATCGACTTGGGTCACTCGAATAAGAATCCTAGGGTGGGATAAGACTCATAGCTAGATAGAGTTGGGATATCCCAATTAAACAAATAAACGCCCCAAAAGTAGATGAAGTGATGGGTTCTATATAAATGATGAATGTATATAAATGGCCTTGTCTAAAAAATTGATAACAATTAAAAAATATGGGTTCAAGCTAATGGATAAGTCTCATAGCAAGGATATATGCTATGGGAGGCTCAAAATAGTGATAGGAGATATTAATTAATGATAAAGGGCTGATGTTAATAAGATTAAATGCTTAGAATGATATGTGATTGGTGAGTGACTAGTTAGGAGATGGGATGGTGATGAGGGATAAATGGTGGCTGAGTTATCCTTAGGCATAAAATAGTAAGCTCAGGTGCTACCTAAATAGTCTAAAAAGACCTTAGGTTGATGTAGTTTGGATGTGGGATAAGATGGATGATAAGGGGTTAGACATGTCCTACCCTAGACAATGTTAGATGATGGTGAAAAGGGACTACATTAGGATACATGGATAATTAGAAGGTGTTAGGGATAGGGGATGTTAGTAAGGGGATGATAGGGGTGTCATATATGACAAAAGAGCCAAAATAGGGTCATTTTCACCCATTAACTTTTGATATTTTGTGATTTGAGGAAAAACCATGGACTATATACCCTGACTTTCCCATCACATTAAGAGAGTCTAGGAGCACTAGAGAGATGTTGATGCTTGACATGTGGAGAGTAACAAAGAATCTAACTAGGTATTTTTATGATTTTAGTTAGTTTTTGTGATGTTTTTAGATAGATTTTTTAGAAAAGGATGCCATCCAACTCAGTCTAGTAATACTGTGACTGGTAGTTTTACTCTCAGTCAAAATATTGCCATCATGAGTGGTGGGATTATGAGAGCCAATAATGGTATTAAAATATCATAGGTAGTGACTAGAGGGGAATTATGGTATTACAATCCCATGATTAGAGATTCATAAGCTTACAATCATGATATTAATGAGTTATGGGTTTGTAATCCTATGACTATCAAGTCATAATTTTGTTAAAACTACTATTAACCAATAGTAATATTGAAAATGCTAGGAAAATAGATAAGTGATAATTTGGATGAAGTTAGGTTAGACAAACTTAAGGTTTGGAGGCTAATGGATTAGGTTCATGGGTGGGGTGAATAGGTGAGTTGGAAAAATTATAAGATGAAGTTAATTGGCTGAGTAGGTTAGTTTTAGGTTTATTTCCATGTGTAAGGCAATATGAATCTAGGGTAGTTTGGGTAGGAGTGATGAGATAGGGAATAGAGTAGGGTGATAGGATTAATGACATTTTAGATATGGGTGTTTGGGATAGATTAGGTGTAGGGATATATAGGGTGAGGCTACATGAATAAGGATAGAGTTTGAGTGATGGGGATAATGATAAGTGGATGGTGTTTGGTGCAAGAGGATTTAGGTGTGCTAGCATCATGATTATGACATCTATAGGTATTGAATGAGATGTGGTGGGTGGTATCAAAGGAGTTTGGGGTACTTGAGCTAGTGGGATTACATGATATGGTGATGATGCCATTGATTCTCATATATTGATCTCTGATCACAACATTAGTGGATCTATAACACTCAAAGACAAGTAGCTTCCACTTTGTTACTAGGGAGATAATAATGACAATTGAGGATTTTTTATAGGATATTTCATCTTCTAATGAATGGAGATAGGATCTATTAGTGGTCACACACATTATCCTAGACATTATAGTGATTATGTAGGAGTCTATAGATAGGAATGAAGGATCAATGCATTTATCTTAATACGTGTTGATGGGAGGGTACATTGGATAGACTGGCATTAGTGGTCATGGCTCCTGTTTCTAGTATTATCTTATCAAATAAGAGTAAATAATGGTTTCATCTAATTTTAGGGGATGTTATTACAAATATGATCCTTGACCAGTGAGTATTTTCCTAAGGATAGGTTATTTTCACTCATTTATATAGGGAGTTACACCTAGGTGCATATAGGAGTGCACATATGTTTGGACCATCATTTCTATTATAAATCTAAAGCAGCACATTACTATCCAATGGCCATTAGGTAGACTTACAAGGCTTGATCTTGGGAAACATATGGTTTTTTGATAGTGCATGATATTAAGAGTACAATAGGGCCATTCTAGAGAGATGTGATACTACTTAAAAGCTTTTGATAGTTTACATCCTGGGCACATTATATGGATGCCTTATAGAGGGATTTGATTTAGCTAGGATGATGAGGCATGGATTTAATATATGCTTATAGCATGTTATGTGAGTAGATGATGAGATTATATTATCAATAGGTACTATGTAGATCATGTATAGTTGTAGTTTGGTTTCATTTAGGATGTTTCAAGCCTCAAGCATTTATTTGCATATAATGAGTAGGAGAGGCCACATTAGGGGAGACCTACAGATAGGGTAGATGCTCACATAGAGTATGAGAGTATTATAGCTATTTAGTGTGATTTTTACACAAATATATAATATCCTAGTGTTACATTACCATACATAACATGGTGGCATCCTTGAATGTTTATTAGGTTGACACAACCTCGAGTAGAGGTTTGGAGATGTGCAATAAGGAGAGTGATTCAAGAATGGGTGAGGATATAGATAAGGGTGAGGTAGAGGAGATAGGTGACTACATAGGGGTGATAATATGAAGGCCTTAATGCTATGGATGTAGACAAGGGAGAGGTTGATCAAGTAGTATTTTAAGTGTAGGTGGGGTCTCAAGCCTAGGCCCAGGTAAGACCATAAGAGCAGAGATCATCCTAGCTATAGACATAGGTAGGTGGAAATAGTGGTGTTGTAGGTCCATCCTAGCCATCAAGGATAGTGGAGGATGATGCTTTGATTAACCTATTTTAGGGTGAGATTCAAGCATGGTTAGCAAAGAGTGTAGGGATTACACATGATTAAGACTAGCTGCAAGCCCATCTTTGGAGGATGGTTACATAGGGTGATAGTCAGTTAGCTCAGGGTTAAGGCTAACTTTTTTATCATATACCTATATTGATTAGTGGGATGGGTATTTATCTCAACTATAAGTATAGGTTACTACCTTGCAGTCATAGGTGATTTAATAGGACTCACATCTTACCCAGGCTCAAGGATAGATTTCCACCTTACAACATTAGGTCACTGGTTTACAGGGATAGGCTATAGGTTTATAGGGGTACGTGGAATAATAATATACCCATATTAAAAAATTGACTAGTTAGTTATTAGTGGTAGAGAGAGATAGAGATGAGGTTGGTGAGGCCTTGAGAGGGTAGGGCATGATGTAGATCATGGATGGCATTATATTGCTTACACATGAGGTCCAATATTATCAAATGTTATATGAGGGTGTAGTTCCAAAGGATCAGCATGTTGGATCCTTTTATACAATCTAGTCATCTATTTTGCAACCTTCTAAAGGAGGTGGAGGACCATTGGACCACTAGGGCCACTAGGGCCATAGGCATGATTATATATATATATGGACCATCAGACCACTAGGGTCACTAGGGCCATAGGCATGATTACACACACACACACACACACACACACACACACAAATGGTATTTTATATCACTATCTCATTCTTTGCCTATGAGTTCCATGTATTTGTATGATATATTTTGACATGGGTTCGATGTGGATATTGTATTTTGGAATTTTGTTATATATATGATGAGGATTTAAGTTGATGGAGGCATGGATGTTATTTATTTATGTTTATGGATATGAGATGCATTTACAGTTCATATAATGATGACATTGATTATATGTGATGATTGGTTTTATATGTTATGGATTTTATTCATTTTGATGTCATGATGCATGTATGGATGATGTGATGATAGATAGATATGTTGTATCTATGCTTTGATTATTCATGGATGATGATGTATAAGATATTTTTGTTATGATTACTTTATAGATGTTATTACATGATATGATGGATATATGATTATATGTTTATGATGTGATAGACTTGATTTCATGGAGTAGACATGGCACAAAGAAATTAATTCCCTATTTTTCTCATTTCATGCTTAGTGTTCATGATAGAAATCCTCCTACACCATGGAGGTAGGATGGTAATAGGATGGATTCTAGGTTCATACTTTAGGTGAGGGTACATATGATGTGGAATGGTTAGGATGGGATTGGTTTTGGAAGCTATCAAGATGTATATATATGCAATCCTCGTTTTAATATGGCATCATGTGCTACGTGTTAGGGACATAAAAATTCTAAGACACATTAGTGCATATGCATGTGGAACTCTGTTTAAGAAATGACCTTCCCTAAAAAGTATTTAGGGGTCATTCATTCCATCCTCATTCCCATAAAGATTAATGAAAATAAACTTAACTATTAAAATACATTAATATGTTTATAAATATCATTCTCACATATATGTTCACATAACCACACATAAGATAATCAAGGATAACATAAAGAAATAAATGATAAGGCTTGATGGGGTTATTTACGTGAATGATGAAGTAAATAAAGATAATGATATGTAATTGGATCAAAAGATAATGTAAGGAGTATATATATAGGATAGGTAGCATTCAAAATTTCATCTGTGATGAAACTCTAACCAATTTAAAATATGGGGGTCATGATGACCCTTTAAGAATTGGTAACATGGTGTTTTATTAAAGCCATAAAAAAGAGAACTTTATTTTATTGTGACCCTCCATAATGATATTTAATAGTGGGAAGGTGTGGACCTGAGGCTTAGTGATAGTCTTGAGTGGTACTTACGATGTTGTGTTGAGGCTAAAAAGGAGACACACCTTCCAAGGAAGATTGGTGAAGATATGATAGGAATGATGTGGATGCAGATGGGACTTAGGGTTATATATACCAAGTATCAATAAATGACTTAGAGATCCCTCCAAAAAATATCCTTGACCAACCATATCTTTCCCTTTTTGTTGAAATAGTTATGTCGCATTGTTATTCAAGCCCTGTTGATAGATTCCCACTATTGAGACTAGAGTCAAGGTTATTTTACCATGACGTTGGGAACTAGTTTTCATCATGGTACTTGCCCAAGGTATTAGTAAATTGGTTTTCACCATTGGATGAATGATTATTATTTTTGGACTGATGAGGAGGGGTGATGGGTGGATAGGGTGGATGTGGGGTGTCCCATAAATTAATGATGATGATATCTGATTCAAGTGTAGAAGCACTTGAGATGCATGATGTTCATGGAATCATCTAGTTATTTTACATCTAGTATGGATAATTTGTATGATCCTAATATGAACTTAGCAATAATGATACAGGGACCTAACCAATTAACTTTAAACTTCCCTTTCTTATCTAAATCTACATTGGTGTTTTTATGATTCTCCTTTAAGACTAAGTCACCAATTTCGAACTCCCTAGCCTGAATCTTCTTATGGTATTGGCCTTTATGTTTATTCTGATATTCTTAGAGGTGATCCAAGGCCCTTTGACACTTTTTAGTAAGGATTTCTAGTTCTTATAGATGTTCTTGTTTAATATTATGATCATTAATAATGCCTCTCAGTGAGAGTTGAAGAGAGGGGAGTTTTACTTTTGCTGGAAAAATTACTTCAATCCCATAAACCAAGGCATATGGAGTTACCCTAGTAGGTGTGTAGACACTTGCATGATAAGACCATAATGTTGGATATAATTAAGCGTGCCAATTTATTCTTTCTTTATTAACATTAGAATATTGATAAGGGTCTTATTAGTTGCTTCTATTTGTCCATTTCATTAGGAATAATATGGAGAAGATAAATTTTGTGTGATATGATATTTTTGACATAGGGACCCATTTGGTAAAATATGCCATAGCTTTCATGATGAACTTATTTCTATCTAATGAAGTAGGATTGATCTTTCCAATTAGATTAAGACCCCATATAGAAAAGGACCATGGGCTTATAGTAGGTTTCAAATATTGTGTTAGAGAATGAATAAGGTTCTCATGTTTTTGATAGGACACACACTTTTGCACATATTGACAAGAATCTTGTTCCATCATTGGCTAGTAATAGCCAGTTTGAAGGAGATTTTTGGTTAGGGCCATTACACTAATGTTCCCTCCATAGATACCATCATGGAATTATTTTATTTCTTGAGATACTTATTCTAATGTCAAATACCTTAATAGGGTTCCATTTTAGCCTCATCAATAAAACATGCTATTGAGGATGGTATAACAAGTAGTGTGGTGGATAAAGGCTTTATGCTAGTGGTAGTTGAGGTTAGGGGGGAGGATGTTATTATGAAGGTACCTATAAATGTCATAATAGAATGGGAGACCAAGCTCACTAATTACACAAATCTAAATTGGATCCATTAACTAATAAGCCAAAATAATCAAATGCTCAATCAAAAAATTGACTTCCAAAACATCTTTAGGGAGGTCAATGAGTGAGTTGATAGTAGCCATAGAATTAATTACCTTATTTATTCCTCATGGGACTTGTTTAAATGTTATAGATTGAAATTTTTTCCTTAGTTGATCCACTAATTGTTTATAAGGAATAAATTTTTGATCTTTCATTTGAAATTCATCATTGACCTATTTGATAATCAACTATGAATCACTAAATACTTGTAGTTGCTAGATGTTCCATTGAATAGTTAGATGAAGTCTAGATATTAGGTATTCATATTGTAATATGTTATTAGTACATGGGAAGGTAAGGTGTAAATATTTAATAATAAGGTGACCTTATGGAGTGATTAGGAGGATGCATTCCCCAGACCCATGTGTGGTGAATGATCTATCAAAGTATAATTTCTAGCTATCAAACTGTAAATAATTCATTATGGAATTATCTAATAAATTGGTTACAATTGGGATAGTCACTTCTAAGGGTACCTCTACTAGTTGATCCACTATAACCTACCCTTTTATAGATTTTTTATTAACATACCCAACGTCAAATTCTGAGTCTTATGGATTATAACATGAGTATTTCAATATGGAGGTGATATGCATGAAAGATATCTAAGGTAAGTGAACCATAGGTTATTTGGAGACACTAGGCTTGTTTTACACTTAAAATACAAGCTCATCCACTTGACAACACTTCATATGACCTTTTAGAATAATAAATATTATAAAAATGTGAAAGGATAAGGAAGAAATGATAGAGAATTATCACTTTACATCACCATACATCACTTGCATACTCAAATAATTATTTAAAAACTCAAAATCAAATTTGAATTAATGTATAAAGGTAAAGTATGGCATAATTATATAAGGGATTTGCCATACATGGAGTGGAACTATTTTACAATAGCTCAAGAGCTATATTTATATAAGAAAGGAAGTAAGAGAAAGGGAGATTTGGTGTTAAAAAGGGGAATCAATTAGTTCAAATGTTTGAACTACAATTACAACTACTTCTAAAAATTATGTTCATTCAGACCATTTGATTGATCTAGGTCACCACAAATGGTTACACAATTACATTATTCCCTCCTTGATATTCCTTGATGGTTACAATGGCATGATCAAGTTATTCTAAGCTGGGTTATGGCATCAATATAGCTAGAACAATTGGATTAATATATTAAGGCCTTGTCTTGGAGCTAACCGCTCTTCACTAGTTCATCATGGCAGGAAATAATGGGGATAAGGGTCCATTTCATGTAGTTAGTCTTAGATATGAAACCATTGAAGTCTACATGTCTGTCTCAGTTCCATCCTTCAAAACATTGGATTTGGTCTGAATTGGACCATGGTCAAACTTGGATCCATGCCCTTTATCTACCTTTCCCCATCAAAAAATTACTTTGTTAACCTTCATCTAAATCACTTGGGCTTACCTTCATTTGATTAGCCATCAAAAAATGGATCAAACGCTATGTATCTAGGGATATGATATATTAATGTATATGGGTTGATGGAGATACTCACAAGTGGCACACATCCCCCTTAGTTATATAGATTTAATATATTAGGATAATGGAGTAACTTATGGAATTAGTTCATTGGGTAATGGTTAGCCTACATTTGGATTAGGAGGTTACCCATCCATTAGAGGTCTATATAAAGGAGATGATTATGCAATGTAAAATATTTAAATATTCAAATATACCAAGATGTGCTAATATTCAATATATGCAGAATACCCTTAAGGTATTTAGGAAGGAATAACTCCACAATGTCTCTTTGAGGGTATAACCTCCAATATCCTCTTACAATATAAGACTCAATTCTTACTTGATATCTTTACAATGATAATCATATCCTTTATATAGACCTATAATGGATGGGTAACCTCCTAATCCCAATGTAGGCTAACCATTACCTAATACACTAATTCCACAAGTTACTCCATTATCCTAATATATTAGACCCATATAACTAAGGGGGATGTGTGGCACATGTTGGCATCCCCATCAACCCATATACATTAATATATCATATCCCTAGGTACATAGAATCAAATCATTGATTTTTTACTCAAATTGCTCTATTGATCTACCTAATGTGAATTAATGAAATCTATAGATCCTCTACCAAAACCCACATGCTTGTGCCACTTATCAATCATGCATTGATATCATGATCTTATGATCAGTCTATTAATTTAAGTAACTATGCGACATGACGGCCTCTCGATCTCTTTAAACTTTTGAATCATCTCACACCATTAGATCAAGTTTAATGATGCAATGTGGGTCATCAAATATATCTATACCCACCATTTGAACTCAAATGTCTATTTCATGAGGCCTAATTTTGACATCTATGCACCTATTAGTTAACATTCATAGGAATGTCAAAGACATCTGAATGACTATCAATATTTTCACCTCAATAGATGACTATTGGGATTGATTTTCATGTTTTCACACCTATCACCACTATTTTGGATCAAATTTTTTGAAATAAATTGGATGATGCATTTTCCCCATATCAAATAATTCTTTCAGACTTTATGTTCTAGCCTTTTTCTATGGACCATTTTCCTTAGGCTTTTTGTATTAGTCAATTATTATGAGCTTTATGCCAATACATTTCCTCCATATGGATTGGTCTTCAAGTATTTAACCATAAACAATTTGTCCAAGAGAAATTGTTCTTCAAGTAAATTGTTGAGGGACAATTTTCTCAAAAAAAATCATACTTAGCTTTTCCATGAAACATTTTTCCTAAAATAATTTAGGTCATCAGGGTTTTTTATTATGGATAAAATATTTGAGATAATTATGTCCTTAGCTCTTTCTACAGACCTTTTGATTCTAAAATAATGTCCAAAAGGATTCATGCCTATAGTATTTTTTCTTGGACACTTTTCTTGAAATAATTCATATTTAGTCTTTTCCCTCATAACAAATTCTCTAAAAGAATTCTCCCTTTGATAAAATTTTCCAATATAATTTTCTCGAAAGAATTTGTGTCCTTTTAACTTTTTTTAGAACTTTTTTATTCAAGATTTTTGCTTTCAAAAGGCATTTGTGACATTTTGAGACTTTTGTGTAGGACACTTTCCTAATAAATGACTCTTTAGAACTTTTATCTTAGGACACTTTACTAAAGAATGATCCTTCAAGAAAATTGTTTGGATAATCTTCCTAAAATAAATGACCTTTAGGATTTTATTATAGATAAAATGTCTACAATAATTTATGTCTTTAGGCCTTTTTTTTAACAAAATGTCCAAAACAATTATCGATGTTTAGCCAAAAAACTTGCAAACAAATTTCCCAAAACAATTCGAACACAGCCAAATAAAGTGGAACAATTTCTCTAACGGAATTATGCCTTGTACTTTTATTGTGGGATTTATGTGGAATAATTTGTCTGAGAGAAATATAAATTCTCTAACACTTAGCCAAAAGTTGAAATATTTTCTAAGTGTAAACTTAGGATTTTTTGGACCTATTCATGCAACTATTCAACACCATGAAAACCTACCACTTACATATAAGACTAAAAAATAATGACCCCTAAGACATAAAATGACATGAAGACCAAGACAGATAATGACCAAAGATAGAATGGCATATGAAATGATATTAATTGAGCTACACCATACTTTATGACATTATGAAAAGCCCCTATATAATATCTTGACTATAAGGGGTTAAAGCATTTTGGATTGAAGTAAAAATGATCAAAATCTTTGGTGATTTTCTAGGGGTGGTATGATTTCTATGCCATGACCAATTGCCTAATCCTATCCATTAGGCTATGTATTCATCTGTACAATAGGTTTGATATACAAATTGCCTTGAACAACAAACAAAACATAAGTAAAGAAAAAGAAGAAGCAACACACAAGATAAGAACCAAGTAAGAACACACTTGTTATTAATGATTACCTATTAAACACAAACACAACATGAAAGGTAATACACACCTAAACAAACTATCTCTAGTACTAACTAACCTGAGATGAAAAACTCCTCTAGGATCAAAGGGGAAGTTTGAAACTTCTCTTGCTTTATGTCTTGAAGGAATGAGTGAATCATGCAACCTTTTACCTTTTGACACTAATTCCTCCATCTTCTTCATGTTGTTTTCCAACTTCATTGGCATTATGTTCAATGAGAACCAATTATCTCCAAACATACTAACTTTAGAAATGAACTCTTCTGGCATCCAAATATCCTCAAAGTTCTCATGTACTTGGCTCTTAATGTGCAAGTTTGAAGATATAATAGTCCTCTTAACCTTGATTTTATCCTTGATAGATTACACTTGATGTTTGGAAGCATCAACTATTCTCCTTCATGATCCAAAACCTTTGGATATGGCTCAATATCGAGTTGGTCTCTTGACTATTCTTAAGGTGCATAACTTTTACCTTGCCCTCACTTTCCATGTCTACAATTTCCTAGACATTGGCATCATCAGATTGATTTATGACAACATATTCTTTATCAATAGAATGACCTTCATCTTTATGATTTATGGAATAATTGTCAACATGATCATTAGTATCATTAGCAACCTTTTCATTAGACACATAATATCTTGGAGAAAAAAATAGACTTACCCAACTTGCCAAACTCTTTGCATATGTCATTGAGATTTTTCTGTAGTTCCTCTTCATTCAAAACATGAGACTTTTCTTCATGCTTATTGAGACAATATTTAAAATAATTTTTAGAGTATTTATCCAAATCATATGTAGACTTATTTTGAGGAGGAGTAACCTTATTGAGCTGATCAAACTCATGACATATAGAATCAAAATTTTACCAAAGTCATTTTCATCTACCCCATGAATGTCATCTTCAAGAGTCATTCCATTTTTCTTGGTTTCATGAGAGTCTCTTAGGACTAAAAATTATTGAGGAGTGACTTGATATAATTCCTTGATAATACACTCCACATCATGATTGAGATGGTCATCCACAACTTCATGATTAGACATGGAGTCTTCTACAAATTCCTCTCTCTTTAAGTCTTGGTCACATTCCTCATGGACAACTACAATATGATATTCAATATTTTTTTATTTATTCAAGAAGGTAGATTTTCCATTTTATTCACCAAGGGGATTCCATTTGGTGATTTATTCCTCAAAGTAACTCATGATATCCCCTTAGTCATCCTTGGCTTGGATTTGATCCTCTTCACTTGCTTCTATCAAGGTGGGCTTATGTGAAGGAGCTAGAATATGAGATGTAGTGGAAGGTGTGATGGGGGGATGATGAATTGGAGATGGAGTATGAGGTGAAGGATAATTCTTATCAATGGTTTCAAGAAAGATAAAATCACTAGTAATCTCATAGGGAAGTGACTTCTTGGGTTGGTTAGAAGAACAAGCATCTACATAAGCAGGAGTTTCATCTTACCAATAGATTTCTTGAAATTCATTAATAGTAGCATGTTCATTTTTATCTTGTTATCCTCCCACAAACTTATCCTATCTATTGATAATTCAAGGCACTTCTTTACCAAGTCCATTTGTTCCTTGATCTCTCATTAGTTTCTTTCTAATTCTTCAAATGTCTCAAAATTTTGCATATGATTTTGGGTAGCACCTCTTAACGATTCCATGAGAATATCAGGGAGAATATCATAATAATCATCCCATGTAATCATTTTGTCTTCAAGATCCAGTAATTATGGCATGGATGCCAAGATGGACTTAATATAAGATGGAAAAAGTGAAGGAGGAAGAGGGTAATGATGGGGATCAAGACCAATTTATTTTTTCACACTTTAATCTATAGAAATCTATATCTTTACTTGTAATACCTTTGTGTATAATTCATGTAAACATAGGATTCCTCATGTAAATAATCATAATATTACTCTTGAGGTTCATAGGCATCATGGTATGGTTGATAGGGCTCGTATTAGGACTAATATGGAGGCATTTAGTAATATGTATCCTAGTAGCCTTCCTCATAAGGCTAACCAATAACATGGTGTTTATATGAGGGGGGAATGGAGGATTATAAGGACACCATGGTTCATAATATTGATAACCATATTTATAGGACTATTTGGGAGTATACTATGGTTCATAGCAAGGATGATAAGGGGGTCCATAGTAGGGATATTCACCATATTTTTTCATGTCAACCTCATGTATCAAATGAGATGTAAAAACTAATCAAAACTTTGACTAAAGATACCTAGACTACTTAAAACTATAAATTATCATTTATAGTTTCCATTGGTGGTAGGTTGTTTGCTTCTAAAAGATGATAGAGGAAAGACACAACAAAAACATTTCCACTCTCTTGGACCTTGATATTACTAGGTGTGCCAAAACTATTGTCATGAAATATTTCACCCTAGAATAAGGTATTCAAAACTCTATGAGATTTGGGTAACATGGGAACATTTCCAGGTATGTGGGTGTACTTCTATTGGAAATGAGCCTCTAGATTTAAGGACCAGCTCCCTGAATGTATCTTTAAATGATCACACCTACTTAACTAATAACTTATGGGGGAAAGAGTTAGAAGTTACATGAAATGAACCTAATCTAAGGGGGTGATGTACTAAAATGTCTTCCATATGACCATCATACTTTCATGCGTTAAGAAATAAGGCACATAAACTAACTTTTGAATATTATGGATTCTAACATGAGTATTTTAATATAGAGGTGAGATACATGAGAGATATCTAAGGTAGGTGAACCATGGGTTAGTTTTAGACACTAAGGATCATTTTAAACTTAAAATATAGGATCATCCAATTGATAACACTTTTTATGACCTATTAGAATAGGAAATATTACACAAACATGAAAGAATAAGGGAAAAAAGGATAGAGAATTATTAATTTGTATCACCATACATCACTTACATACTTATAAAATTAGTCAAGAACTCAAAATCAAATTTACATTAATATTCAAAGGCAAAGTATGACATCATTCCAATAGGGAGTCACCATACATGGAGTATAACTATTTTACAATAGCTCAATAGTTATATTTATAGAATAAAGGAGGCAAGAGAAAAGGAACTTTAGTGTTGAAAAGGGGAATCAATCAATTCAAATGTTTGAACCATAGTTACTAATTTTGAAAATTATGTGCATTCAAACCATTTGATTGATCCAAGTCACCTCAAGTGGTTGCACAGTTACATTATTCCTTCCTTGATCTTATCTAACTATTTCAATGATGGGATCGATTTTTTTTGAGCTAGGTTCTAGCATCAATATAGTTAGAACAATTGGATCAATATATTATGGATTTATCCTAGTGATAACTACTCTTAAATGGTTCATCATAGTTTGCAATAGTGGGGAAAAGGGTCCTTTTCATTCAGTTGGTCTTAGGGATGAAACCATTTAAGTCTATATATCTAACTCAATACCACATTTTGAAATATTGGATCTGGTCCAAACTAGACCATGCTCAAACTTAGCTCCATACCTTTTATCTACCTTATCCCATCAAAAATTTCTTTGTTAACCTTTGTCTAGGTCACTTGGGCTTTCTTTCATTTGATTAACCATCAAAAAATGGCTTATATCATTGATATTTTGACTCATCTCACTCTATTGATCCACTGGATGCAAAAAAACACAATCCATAGATCCTTTGCCGAGACCCATGTACTTGTGCCACTTGTTAATCATGCATTGATCTCAAGATTCTATTGTTAGTCTAATGTTTTATGCACTTACACCATGTGGTGGCCTTTCTAGTTCTTTAACACTTTGAATCATCTCACACTATCAGATCAAGATTAATGATGTAACATGAACCATCAAATTTGTCTATACCCACCATTTAAACTCAAATGGCTATTTCACAAGGCCTAATTTTGATGTCTACACACCTATCAATTGATGTCCATGGGAACATTAAAGATGTATATGCAACTATAAATATTTAAACCCTAATGGATGACTACTAAGCTTGATTTTAACATTTTCACACCTATCACCACCCTTCTACCAAAACAAATTGGTTAATGTATTCTCCCTGCAAAAAGTAATTCTTTCAGACTTTGTATTTTACCCTTTTGTTGTGGACCATTTTCCTTGGGATTTTTATATTGAAAAACTATTTTAGGATTTGTGCTAAGACATTTTATCTAAAGGAATTGGTATTTAGGACTTTTATCATGGACAAAATATCCAAGAAAAATTAATATTTGGGGAAATTGTCATGAGATAATTTCACAAAAAAATCATATTTAGCTTTTCCATGAAACATTTTTCTAAAAAAAATTTAGGTCATCAATCTTTTTTTCTATGGCTAAAATGTTTGAGAGAATTATTTCCTTAGCTCTTTCTATGGACATTTTGATTCAAAAAAAATGTCTAAAAGAATTCACACCTTTAGGATTTTTGCTTGGCCACCTTCCCCAAAATAATTTATACTTAGTCTTTTACCTCATAAAAAATTCTCCAAAATAATTATGCCTTTGGAAAAATTATCTTGGACAATTTTACCATAATAATTTATGCCTTATACCTTTTGTTGTAACTTTTGTCTTCAGGATTTTTGTTTTTTGAATGATATTTGTGACCCTTTGGGACTTTTTTAGAGGACATTTTCCCAAAAAATGACCCTTCATAACTTTTGTCTTATGACACTCTTCTGAAGAATGACCCTTCAAGAAAATTGTTCAGACAAGCTTCCCAAATTAAATGACATTTAGGATTTTACTACAGATAAAATGTTTGCAATAATTTATGTCTTTAGGCCTTTTATTTTAGAAAAAATGTTCAAAATAATTCTCGATTCTTAGCCAAAAAACTTGCAACCAAATTTCCCAAAACAATTCCAACACAGAGCCAAATAAAGTGTAACAATTTCCCTAAGGAAATTATTCCTTGTAGTTTTGTTGTGGGCTTTGTGTCAAAAAATTTCTCCAAGAGAACTCTAAATGATCTAACACTTAGCCAAAAGTTGGAAATTTTCAAAAGTGTAAACTTAGAATTTTTTGGACATGTTCCTACAACTATTCAACATCATGAAAACCTACTAGTTACATATATGACTCAAAAATAATGACCCCTAAGGCACTAAATGACACAAGGACCAAGCTAGTTAGTGACCAAAGCTACAAATCCATATGAAATGA
The DNA here is from genome assembly GCA_037957365.1 of Torreya grandis. Classification (NCBI taxonomy): domain Eukaryota; kingdom Viridiplantae; phylum Streptophyta; class Pinopsida; order Cupressales; family Taxaceae; genus Torreya; species Torreya grandis. Next base: position 2,444,949 of record JARHVA010000419.1, read on the forward strand.
CATCAATTGAGATGTAACATAGTTTATGACATTATGAAAATCCCCTATACAATATCTTGACTATAGGGCGTTGACCCATTTTATCTTTAGGCAAAAATGATCAACAATACCCAAAACAATTTTAGTGGCATGGAAAGTAGAGACAAAGATTGGATAGTCATGACCTAGTTTAGAGAGTATAGAAATAACAAGTTCATCATCTTCTTTTTTTATCCCAAATTCTTTCAATTATAATCTCACTCAAACTTAGTGAAGAAATCTTGAAGGGTGTCAAAGTTGTAAGGACTTAGGCTAATGAGTTTATTTTCATGCTCATGACCTCTCATCACATCTTTCCCGCCAAATAGTTTACCTAGAATGGTCCATACATCATTATGTGATTTGATAGGATCTAAGTAAAATAAGAGTTTAGGTGCTATAGAAAGACATAATAGCCCATAAGATTCATCACTATGGTTATACCACTTAATTATTTTTGCATCTATGATAGGTTTAGTTTCATCACACATGGTTATTATATATAAACTCTTACTTAGAATGATTTTCATATTGATTTTATTTTCATGACATTTAAAGGGAGTTAGTGGGTTTATTGAACTTGAATCCATTAATACAAAAAGGAGTTTTAGTAGTAGTGCAATTTATATTTTTTGTATAAATGAAAGTGTAGACACCAAAATTGTGTCTAACCCTTGTCGTCCTCCCCTTAACCCCCATTTTATTCTCCCATGCCTATTTAACCCCTGTCAACCATTTTCCCACGAGCCTTGACCCTGGCAGCATGTAAGAATGAGTAGAAGGCTAAAATTAGCCTTTGTCCCCATTCTACATCTGCCGACGTCGGTCACTACTCGGCTGACATCACCGATGTTGATCACTTCTTGGCTGACGTTGGTGGTTCTACTGGCATCGATTATCCTTAAACTACGTTCTTGACCTGAACACAGGATCTATTATCCATTATCCATTATCCGTTATTCATTATTTAGTTCTCAATCAGTTTCTCGATCGGTTATCAGACCTTCTTTCAAAACATTCTTTCATTGGACCTGCGAAACAATCAGCCAACTTTTCATTCAATCAATTTGCAATCAAATCTCTCTCACTCTCTCTCTCTCAGGTACATGTATTCTACTTCAATCATCTCGCTGGAGGTCTGCTACATCAAACTTTTGCAACACATCGACAACAACAATCATGTCTCCTAGTCTATCTTTAGCAAGTAATAGGTAAGCGTTTGTTTTGTGTTTTTATTTTGTTTTTTGGTTATTGTTTTTAATTAATATCACCACCCAAATTTAGATTCAGACCACAGACCTGACTTGACTTCCTCCCGTATCACCTCTATCCACCCTTTCCAAAATATAAAGTCTGTAACTCTACCCAGATCCCTACACAGACCCCCAAACAATCCCTTTGACTCCCAAACAGGCTCCCTAACCCTCAGATGAAGCTTCAGACCATTCTGCAGTCGTAAAACCTATCCAGACCCGACCAGACCCCGTCCAAGAAATACTGCCCCGATCGATGCAGGTCATTACCCCTACCAACGTCGGTGATATTCCTTGACCGATGCTGGCACAAAGACCGATGCCGGTGATTGTGCAAAGCAGTTTGCTACATATCAGGTATGCATTTTGTTTTTTGTCTTTTATTTGTTTCATTCTGTCTTTCATTATTTTTTTTTCTGTCAAATATTCTATTTTTAATCAGTGGGTTGATATCCCTCAAGGAAGTCTTCGTACTTCAGGGATCAAGCTTTTGCATGACAGCCCACCATCTCCTCATCTAATGTTTTTCATTTTTTAGTCTCTTTTTCTTTTAGGTGTCATCCTCCACAACCAAAGATGAGTTCCTGCTATCGTCTAATTTTGGTGCGCACGACCTCATCTAGGTACATACAAGCCTTAGACCATTCTTCCTAGTTTCTTATTTCTCTCTTTGAATGTAGAAAGTGAATATAGCATAGAAACATTTTGGCACGCCCAGTGGGACCTTAGGATCTTCCTTGGGTTCTTTTCTTTCTGTTCATATAGGTGCATTAGGTTTTCTCCCTTTTCACCTTTTTCTTCTCTTCTAAACGACATCATAAGCGGGATTAAAAAGAACCTTTCTTTCTTTTCTCGCATTTCAAACTAGTCAAAAGTCATATTCTTTAACCCTTTATCAACTTGTTTTCATTCAAACTCATATTTTGACTTGGGCTTAAAACACATTGCATGACATTTCTGCTTGCTTGCATTTCTTAGTCCACACCTAGTAATTAATAACCGCATATTGAATTAATCATAGTCCACTTTATGTTACACAACCAAACCACTTGCACCAAATCAAACATCAAAGTCACCTGAGACAAGGCCCAACTAGGATTTCATCCCCCAGTGGATACCTTACCCGTCTTGGCGATCCTACTTGGATTTCATCACCAAGGGGAAAGCCCACTTTGTTCTCTAGCAGAGGATAATCTCTAGGGGAAGTATATTTTGGCTAAGTGGGCCTAGCTTATCACTGAACTCGTGAAGTGAGGGGAGCTTGATCCTTAGCACCAGGCCATGTACGAAACCTAACCCAGACTCTTGAGTGCCTAAACAAACCTGAAACTAGCTCTAGACTACTTCTTCTAGGACCCGTCTCAAAATCCAATCTTCCTCACACATTTTAAGGCATAAGCCACCAAGATCCTAATAATTTATTCTTAGGTATTTAACGTTTAGGGTTTGCTTGTGTTCTTCATCTTTTCTATTCTTATCTACTTATTTAAGCTTGTGAGGACGTTCTTTCTTGCCTTGAATGGTTCTGACTCGTAGTCAAACCAAGGCTCTTATCAACCATGTGAGCTGTCAACCTCTTCCATCTTCCCCGTCCATAACCAGTCTTATAATGGAGTTCCACTTAGAGACTGAAAGAACTCCTACTGGACCTACCCTAACCCAGTCTCCCATTGTCCCTGAAGGGGACCAAGATTTTGAAATATTCTTGGACCTCAATGGTAGAGCCCTTCAACATTATCTCCCACGAAGCTAAACGCGAGACTCCTTAGGCAACCCAATCTATGGGATGCTGACTTCCTTAGTTGAGACAATGATCACATCAAAAACATCTACAATTCAACCTATAGACAAGCAAGCCAACACCTTGACTAATAACCCAAACGTGTCCTATCTTCAAAATTTAGCCTCTCCTTCTAGACCTACCTCCATGAGGGTTTCAGTACCCCCTTAACCTCAAATTACTCAACCAAATCCTACACCTTTCCAAAACCTAGTGGTCTCTATCCCCCCTACTCTTGCACCTATCAACACAAGAATAACTATCTACCCTTCAGCAAGTGTGGCCACTCCTCAACCATCTTTGATGGCCCCTATCTAATTTGTGCCTACCAACCCCATAACACAAGTGCCCTTAGCTTCAATTTCTACCCCGATGACTAGCTACCCATATGTTGTGCCTACACAAGCGCAACCAACCATGTCATACGCCCCTCTCAATACCTTCCAAGTGCCTTATAATCCTGGGGCACTCCATCCACCAATCCGTCAGTAGATATCATCAAAATGCTGATGGACAAAATGTCCAGTCTCGAAACCTCTATTTTGGTTCATGCAATGCCCTCTAATATGAGCAAATTTGCAATGAGCCTATTCACACTTCTGTCTCGATCCGACCATACCCCAACCAGTGGGAACTTCCTAAATTCTCTCATTTCTAAAGCAAGGAAGACCTACAACAACACCTACAGGCATTAAGACATGCTTGTTATCTCATTACCCATGACGATGCGTTGCTTTTACACATGTTTCCTATGTCCCTCTCTAGCATTGCTCTTGACTGGTATAGCTCCCTTGCCAACCATTCTCTCTTCACATTCACTCAGCTAGCCCAACTCTTCCTCAACCATTTCTCTATTAACATCACCAAAAAGGTCTCAATCATAGACCTCTATTCTATCCAGCAGTTTGAGGATGAATCCATAGCCGATTTCGTTGCTCGTTGGAGAAGCCTTATCAATCAGCTCTCATTTTCCTTACCCCAACCTGAACTTATTGAACTTTTCTCCCAAGCTTGCGCCAAGCATATTTCTTCTACCTTGCGGGTTCAGACCTTCCGCACCTTTGACGAAGCCTTCACGATGGCCCACAAACTTGAATTATGTGTCATCGAGGAGAATAAAGTCAAGTTGTAGAGTAAGAATCCCAACTCCAAGACCAATGACTCCTCTTCTTCTAAGCCTTCTTCATCTAAACCTAGGTCTAAAGCTTCAGCAAACGCTATGGTCGTTAGACCTTCATCCTCTTCACCTTCAACCAACCAGCCTGAGCAATCCACGTCCCAAAGCATCACCCACTAATTCCAGCAAAGATACGTACAATGACAGTATACTCCACTCAGAGAATCATACGCATCTATGCTAGAAAAACTTGTCAAACAGGGGGTTCTCAATCTCCCCCAAATATGACCACCTCCACAATTTGATCCCTCACATGCCATCCCTTCGTGGTATAGGGAAAATGACTTTTGTAACTACCACCATGTTAAAGGCCATGACACGGGCAACTGTAAGACCCTTAAAAACATCATCCAAGACATGCTAGAAAAGGGTCAGCTTGTCCTCAACAATCCCAATGTGCTACCCAATCAGGGCATCGACATCTTCAAACAACCATTCCCCAATCATCCACCAACCCAAAACAATGTTCAGACAATGACTGACAACATTCACGAACATAATGTACGAACAGTCAATATGGTCTTGCCCTTCATCCCTAACCAGACTCTTTCACAAACTCAAGAAGTTAGTCCACCCCTCAGTCCATCGCATGTGGATGAACCTCCCTCTCCAGTTAGTTCTCCATCAACTTCTTTTATATTGGAGGACGCCTTGACCATACTAGCTCCACCAGTCTCACCATCCTCCTTCTTGCTAGCTATGGAGGACCCGACCCTTCCTACTCCTCAACTACAAGTGGAGGGCACAATCATTCCTACCCTTTACCCTCTTGAGGAGCCTCATTCTGCGATTTCTTCTCCACCTAGGGAAGAACCTGTCTCTCCTCTGTCTCTAACCAAAGATGAAATTGTCATGACTTCATCATGCCTTGGGTTTGAGACTGCTACACCAGTCTCATCTTCAACCTCACAACTGTCCACATCCTCTCAAGGACCCAAACCTCATCCAACATCTTCTCAGCCATTTTCTTGATTAGTGGAGAAATTCAAACTTCTCCCTTCAAGGAAAGTGGAGCATCAGGTATTGTGGGAGTGTCTCATAGCTCTTCAACATGCCTGTGCCCTCTCATCTCATGTTGCTAATCCTCCCATGGTAGAATCTCCCAAGACTTTCAACAAAAACTAGACTTCCACTTCTAGACCGTCTACACAACCAACTGCATCAGGACCGAAACCCACATCTACCCCGTCTAAACCAATCAAGTCACTCGGCATTCGCCCTGTCTCCAACCTCACTCACCCACAAGTGAAGGTGGACTTAGACCAGACCTTGACCAATAGTAATCTTCAAATCAAATCCAAGAAGACTGCTAAACCACAGAGGCAAACTCCTCCTCCCCTATCACCATTGCCCTCCATTTTGGGCCCTCATCCTTCAACCTTAACCAAATTCCTCCCCACTCCTACCTCTAATCAAAACTAGTTGCCTCCTTTGCTTCCTTTACCTACCGCTAGCCTACCCTCTCCCAAAAGGGTGATACCTCTCATAAAAAAAGTACCATCTCCACCTGTCACCACACCATCAACCCAAAAGGTGGTACGGAAGCCTCCTCCAACTCCGCCCAAGCAAAAGTCACCAGCATCACACACATCGACAAGCACAGACCCTTTAGTGGGCTCATACTCTTTGATATTGCACCAAATTTTGTAGTCTTCTAGCATAACCCTTCTGCCCATCAAGCCCTTCCAACCTCTCAGGTCTAAACCCTCCTGATTTGATGATAAAAAGATTTGCCTATATCATCGTATGCCAGGACATGATACCGAGACTTGTTGTGCCCTCAAGGCCATCATTCACCGCTACATGGAGAAGGACATTCTTCTTCTTGAGGACACCATCAACTGACCCCCGACACCTTCTCATATTCCTCTAACCTCTTCAACCACATCAACATCTCATCAGCAGGCCATGATCCCTTCATTTCCTTCACCCCCTATCTTTGAAATCAACGCCATTCACATAACCACTAGGTCACAAAAGGACAAGGCAAAATAAAAAGCCACCATTCCTTGGACCTATCCTTTCATCTAGCCACCTCAACTGCCCAAGCCTAAGATTTCTATCCTTGGTGCACCTCAACCCTCTTCTTCTTCCTCTTCAGGGGCGATTCATGACTCTATGTTAAAACAGCTTCACCAGATACCCATGAAGATGTAACTTTATGACCTCATCCAGACCTCACCCCAGCATTGTCAGGCCCTCATCCGAGCCTTTTAGGTAGTGGAGGTCCAACCCAAAGACCCCCAACCACTCACTGCCTTGGTCCACTCTTTATCCCCTGTCACCTCCATCACTTTCAGTAATTCTGAGATTCCTACATCTAACACAGAAGATCAGGATGCCGCCCTCTTCATCACTGCCTATGTTGATCAGACATGTATTAAGTGCATTATGATTGATGGAAGCACTAGCATCAATATTATCTCCACCCATGCCTTTGATCAATTGGCCCTCCCCAAGAATTGCATATCCAAAACTGACGCAATCTTGCGATCCTTCAATGACACCACTGCCACAACCATTGGCACAGTCATCCTTCACATTTGCATTGGTCCACGCACAGTCCTAGATCTCTTCTATATCATCGAAGGAGAGTTTCAATATAACATCTTACTAGGCCAACCCTGGATCCGTGCCATGGCTTGTGTTCCCTCTACCCTGCACCATTGTGTGAAATTTGAGCATGACGGGCAAGTCCACACCATTCCCGCTGACCCATCACCTTTCAAAACTTGTAAGACAACCTATCAACCAAATGATGTTCTTATTCCTATCAAGCCATCAACCCCAGTGCCACCTCTATTTGTGGAAGCTTCGACCAGTTCACAACCGATGGTCGACCTCACCCCTCCTCTTCAAGCGGTAATCAAAGACCCCATGGAAGACATCTTCCAATGATTTTCACTTGGGGAATATCGCTTGCTAGCCTTAGACATGTTCCAAACTCTACAAGAGTATGGATGCCTTCACCATAGCCCTAGTTATGATCATTGGATCAGGATGGTCGTGCCTTATGGTCCTCCTCACCTCCGAACCAATCTTGTCTATGGGGGGCTCAATCAAGCTCCTATTGATGGCAATCCTCTTTCTTCACCGCAACCATTCACATCAGACTTATCATTTCTTGGCAACCCTACCTTTGCACACACCTACCTTTATAGGTGTGCATGGAAGGGTTTTAGCTTTAGACGCTATGAGCAAGGCTCCCATCAGCCCATCAAACCACTCAATGATGATGATGCCAAGAAATGGTATGGCTTGGGATACCACAACCCCACTCAGGCCCCTATAGACCTTTGCCCCAAACCCACCATTGATCAATCTCTTCATAGCTCACCCATTCTTCCCTCTTTACCTATGGAGTCGATGGTTTCCATCCCTCCTAGTTTTTTTTTTCATAAACACCATCCGCCTGGAACCCCTGACCTATCAGCTAAACGGGGTGTCTAGGTCTCTCCCTCTCATTTATCCCAGCATGATAGAAGATGAGTCGGCGACTATTCACACTATCCACTATATTGATGACGATGCCATTCTTTCCTACATGGGTGCCGATGACTCTTCCATCTAGTGCTCTCTCCCTTCTGAGACCCAGGTTATGTTAAATGAATCAACCATTGACATCAACCTCCCTTCTTTTGATGTTCCTCACATCTTAAAGATTGGTCAATCTTTAGACGCTCAGGAGCAGCTAGACTACACCCAGTTCTTCTCAAACCATAGCAAGGCCTTTGCCTGGACCTACCGTGACATGCCTGGCATCGACCCCACCATCGCTACCCATAACATCATCACCAAACTAAAGGCTAAGCCTATTAGGCAAAAGCTTCAAAAGATGCATCCTCGCATGGCACTCCTTGTCAAAGATGAGCTTTAGTGCCTCCTTTTTGTCTCTTTCATCCAGCCCATCGATTACTTGCAGTGGGTCTCTAACATTGTCCCTGTCACACAAGTGATTGGGGGGATCCAGATCTACATGGACTATCATGACCTTAACCTAGCCTATCCCAAAGATGACTTTCCTCTTCCCAACATTGACCAGCTTGTTGATCTTACGGCCGGCCATGAGATGTTATCTCTCATGGATGAGTTGTCAGGATATAATCAAATCCTGATTACATTAGAAGATCAGCACAAGACTACCTTTATCTCCCCATGGGGGACTTTTTACTATCGGTTCATGCCTTTTGGCTTGAAGAACACAGGCACCACATATCAGCGTGCCATGACTTACATTTTCCATGATCTCCTCCACAAAATCATGGAGGACTATGTGGATGACCTGCTCGGCAAGTCCAAGCTTTGCCATGACCATTGGACCATTCTCAAAATCATCTTCTCTCGCCTTCTTCAATACAATGTCTACCTTAACCCCAAGAAATGTGTCTTTAGGGTCCTCTTCGGCAAGCTCTTAGGCTTTATCATTTCTTTCCGTGGCATCGAGATAGATCCTGCCAAGATCCACATTATCCTTGAGATGCCACCTCTGACCAATCTCAAGTAGCTTTGCAGTCTACAAGGGAAGCTCCAGTCCATTCACCATTTTATCTTGCAGCTTTCTAACCGTTGCCAACCTTTTCATCATCTCCTTAAGAAGGATGTCTCCTTTAAATGGGATAAGGACTATCAAGAGGCTTTTGAAGCCCTCAAACGCTATCTAGTCTCTCCACCAGTCCTCATTCCACCTAAAGATGATCAACCCTTCTACCTTTACATCTCTATCACCAACCATTCATTAGGTGACATGATCACGCACCGAGATGAGCATCACCGTGAGCAAGCAGTCTACTATATCAGCTGAACACTGGTCGACTATGAAACTTGGTATACTCATACCAAAAAACTCTCTTTGGCATTAGTCTTTGTTGCTACCAAGCTCTGCCACTATCTTCTTAATCACAAAACCTTTATCATCACTCACACTGACCCTCTTAAGTTTATGCACTCCAAGCCATATCAACATCAACATATGGCTTGGTGGCTCATGCTACTTGCTGAGTTTGACCTCAAATTCATCCAGCAAAAATCCATCAAGGGGCAAACCATCACTGATCAACAGGTAGACGCCCCTCTTCTCGACAATCAACCTTCGTAGTGTGAGTTCCCTGACGAGTCTATCACCGCTCTTTCCCCCGATGACACTGTCTACCAAATGACCATGTTCTTCGACAGCTCCAAATGTCAACTTGGTGGGGGTGCGAGAGTTATTCTCATTGCACTCGATGGTGAGCCCATGCCTCTATCTTTCAAGCTCAACTTTAATTGTACCAATAATATGGCTAAATACGAGGCCTTAATTTTGGGACTTCAGACTGCCCTTTCTCTTAGCATCAAGTCCATCAACATCTTTAGTGACTCGCAGCTTGTCATCAATCAGGTCAACAGTTCATACCTCTATAAAAATGAAATTTTGCAAAGGTACAAAAACCATGCTGGCATTCTTCTAGCCTCTTTCGACCATTACCTCTTGTAGACTGTTCCTCAATCCATGAATAAGTTTGCTGACACCATGGCTTCTCTCAGCTCGCATATTCCGTCTTCATCATCATCATCTAGAATTTTCATCACGGTGCATCGTCTATCATTGCCTTCATACCTTTCTTCTAATAATGTCAACACCATAGACTCTAATCTATGGGATGTTTGGTATAAACAATTTGTGGACTACTTATCTCATTCTATCATCCCTCCTAATCTCTCTAGCAATGCATGGTGGGCTTTCATCAAATGCACAACTCGCTATACCATGCTAAGGGGTCTTCTCTATAAGCGAGGCTTTAATGGCCTCCTTCTTCATTGTCTAACTTCCACTGAAGCCTCTCATGCCATTAAACAAGTCCACGATGGAATTTGTGGTGGTCACTTCAGTGGGAACTCGATTGCCAAGCGCATCCTTTGTCTGGGCTATTATTGGCCCACCCTTCATCAAGACTATAGCGACTATGTTCAGCATTGCATCAAGTGTCAGCATCACTCTAACTTGCTTCATCTTCCTAGTCATGCCTTACAAGTCACTCAAGATTTTTGGCCTTTTTCTTAGTGGGGCTTAGATCTCATCGGTGAGATTAACCCTCATTCGTCTCTTTGTCATCAATCCATCATCACTGCCACTGAGTATTTCACCAAGTGGGTGGAAGCCATTCCTCTCATCTCCACAAAAGCCAACAAGATTGTCAACTTCATCAGCACCCACATCATCTATCATTTTAGTGTCCCTCACAAAACATCACCGATAATGGCAAGTCCTTCAAAAATAAGACCGTCTAAAAACTCTGTGACTCATTTGGCATCAAACTCAGTTTCTCTTCGCCTTACTACCCACAAGCAAATGGGCAGGTCGAGGCTTCCAACAAAATCTTGACTAAAATTCTCATGAAGGTGGTCAACGACACTGAAAGGGATTGGCATATTCACATTCCCTTCACTTTGTGGGCTTACTACACTAGCATCCAAACCTCCATGGGTGCTACCCCTTTCTCTCTCGTGTACGAAATAGAGGCTGTCCTACCTCTTGAAGTACAGATCTTGTCTCTCCACATCTCTTTACATGACATTCTTTCTAATGATGACTTTCATCAAGATCACTTAGCTCAACTTGAGTTACTTGACGAGTGCTGTCTTGCTGCCCTTAACCATCTCCATGTCTATCAACATCGCATCAAGCAAGCCTATGACAAAAATCTGCGAGAATGAGATTTCAATATCAGAGACCTCATCCTCAAAGAAAATCAGCACATGACCAATATGGAGTGAATTAAACGAGGCAATTTTTCCCCTAATTAGCTCAGACCTTTCATTATCATGCACAAGTATGGATCAGGGATGTATCGTTTGTCTTCTCTCGATGGATGGCCAAAACCTGAGCCTCTTAATGCATTGCATCTGTGACCATTCTACTATTAGTCAAATACTCGACCACTTGAAATTTACCTTGAGCTCATCCCTTGAGCAATCCCTATCCTCTTAGTCCTCATTCATTTCAACCCTACTCCCCCTAACAAATCCTATATACCGCTTTTATACAGTATGGATGCTTTGTCCTAATAAAAGGGAGCCCTTGACCTTCTATAATCTTGTCCATGACTCACATTTCTATCAAAACAAATCAAGATGACAAAACATCCAAGGTCACCAACTCAACTGAAAAGGCAGACTGCTCCCTCAAAGGATAGTTGTACTATCATTGCTGTAGCTAATAGACTACTCCCTTGAAGGATAGCTATTCGAAGCCCTTATATATAAGCAAAAATATAGACCACTCCTTCGAAGGATGGCTATGACTAACTCTTGCTATAAACAACAATCTTTCTTAGAAGCTTCCCACATTGATCAGCTTTGCAAATGACCACCAAGAAAATGACATCTCTATGTAGAATTCTCGCATTGATCAGTTTGCACCAAAAATAAAAATAAAAAATCATGGACTTGGCTTGTAGTTGTCTCAGGGTCTCCTATAAAAAGGGGCAAAGTTATCATTGCTCTAAAAATGGGTTACCCTATCCTCCTCCTATCACCTACTCAAGGGACTTTGAGCTCACTTTAATGTCAAAGTGATTCGATTACCTCTCTAACACAACCTATGGTCAATGACGTCATGCATGAATGGGGCTCTTTGTTCTAACAACCCCTATCTATGCTTTTATTCTGGTCCTTGTCAATGAATGGGCAAATATGCCTTTCACTTCTTTTGCACTTTGGTCACATTCAACCAAATTATTTTTCTCAAACCAAACCAACCTCACCATTTTTAGACCACCAACATCATCATAGTCCATTTCATATAGTTTCTATGGACACCAATACACATGGAAACTATCAACCAGCCTCCATTTATGTTAAGCATAAACCAATACTTGTTAAAGCATAAATAGACCTCAATTCATTTTTAGCATACATCCATCACACCTATGGAAAATTGCTAGGAATGAAATACCCCTTAACCAATGTTACAGAATACACCATCACACAATATGGAAAAGGATGTAACATCTTCTTTCTCCTCATCATTTCGACACATGACCACACCCATAATTGACCATTTTGTCTCTTAGTCTGAACTACATTGGTCTGAGGCCCCTTCCAATCTAGGCTATGTAGGCAACACTCAGATGACACAATGCCTTCTAGGGTTAGCTTGACCACCCTCATTTGTTCATCTCTCTGATGGGAAAACCTTCTTTCTTCCTTTTGACCATAACATTGACCTCGACCAAACCATTGACCACTTTGACCCTTCCTCCCTTTTAGGGAGAACTACATTGGCCTGAGACCCTACAATAGGGGCTATGTAGGTAGCACTCAGTGTTCTGAGGTTAGCTCGACCACATTCTTTCATCCACCTATTCATTCGACCAATCATATATCTTGACCCATCTTGACCAACCACTTTGGAGATCATGCCTATCTCCGCAGACCCTAACCACTTCCAAGACAAACTTTGCCTTGGTTGTTTTTGCATGTATGCTACCTCACGACTGGTTAGCAAAATTATGTGCAACCCATATTTTTGACCCTCAAAAGTATAGGATCGCAAGCTGGTTGATCCCTACTACTTGTGACTTTTTCGTGTTTCTAGGTGCACTACCTGAGCTTGGGATACCTAGAACACGATGACCATTGGAGCTTTAACTTAGCTTGAATAACCCGATCAGCTACGACCACATGCTGGGGCCCAGTTACTTCAATTTTGGCACTCCTCAACCCTTGACCTATGAAAATTTGACCTGACTATCTCATGAAGCAGTATGCACGTAATTACAACTATTGCAGTGTTCACCCTCACCATTTTTCATCCACTCTTTATCAAATTAGCACCTGATTTATGGTTCCCTTCCCTTGACTCCTACTTTAAGGGGGATACCTCATCTCATCCAGTGCAATCCTCTTCTTATTTTTGTCTTGCAATTCACTTGAACAACCAACAAGATAGAATTGAACTTATCCCACACTTGGGGCAACCAACTCCTATTTTTGTCTTCCAGTTCGTCTAGAACAACCAACAAGACAAAAGGGGCAAATGTAGACACCAAAATTGTGTCTAACCCTTGTCATCCTCCCCTTAACCCCCATTTTATTCTCCCATGCCTATTTAACCCTTGTCAACTATTTTCCCATGATCCTTGACCCTGGCAACATGTAAGAATGAGCAGAAGGCTAAAATTAGCCTTTGTCCCCATTCTACATCTACCGACATCGGTCACTACTCGACTGACATCGTTGATGTCGGTCACTTCTCAGCTGACGTCGGCGGTTCTGTTGGTGTTGGTTATCCTTAAACTACATTCTTGACCTGAACACAAGATCTATTATATGTTATCTATTATCCGTTATTCGTTATTCGATTCTCAATCAGTTTCTCGATCAGTTATCGGACCTTCTTTCAAAACATTCTTTCATTGGACCTACGAAACAATCAGCCAACTTTTCATTCAATCAATCTACAATCAAATCTCTCTCACTCTCTCTCTCAAGTACAGGTATTCTGCTTCAATCATCTCACTAGGGGTCTGCTACATCAAACTTCTACAACACACCGACAATAGTAAACATGTCTCCTAGTCTATCTTCAGCAAGTAACAGGTAAGCATTTATTTTGTGTTTTTATTTTGTTTTTTGGTTATTGTTTTTAATTAATATCACCACCCAAATTAGATTCAGACCACAGACCTGACTTGACTTCCTCTCGTATCACCTCTATCCACCCTTTCCAGAATATACAGTCTGTAACTCTGCCCAGATCCCTGCACAGACCCCCAAACAATCCCTTTGACTCCCAAATAGGCTCCCTAACCCTCAGATGAAACTTTAGACCATTTTGTAGTCCTAAAACCTATCTAGACCCGACCATACCCCATCCAAGAACTACTGCCCCGACCGACACTGGTCATTACCCCTGCTGATGTCGGCATCTTAACTGACATTGGTGACATTCCTTGACCGATGCCGGCACAGAGACTGACACCGGCAACTGTGTAAAGCAGTTTGTTGCATATCAGGTATGCATTTTGTTTTTTGTCTTTTATTTCTTTCATTCTATCTTTCATTATTTCTATTTCTATTAAATATTCTATTTTTAATCAGTGGGTTGATATCCCTCAAGGAAGTCTTCGTACTTCAGGGATCAAGCTTTTGCTTGATAGCCCAGCATCTCCTCATCTAACATTTTTCATGTTTTAGTCTCTTTTTCTTTCAGGTGTCATCCTTCACAACCAAAGAGGAGTTCTTGCTATCATCTGATTTTGGTGTGCATGACCTCATCTAGGTACATACAAGGCTTAGACCATTCTTCCTAGTTTCTTATTTCTCTCTTTGAATGTAGAAAGCGAATATAGCATAGAAATAGAAAGTGCAAGTGAAAATAAAAAGAGTGACATAACAAAAGTATACCCCTTGAACTATCAACCAAATCTTGTAAATTCATGCTCAAAAGACTTCAAACTCAATTGATAACGTGTTTAGAGCAATTAGTGTGAGTTTTAGAAAATACAAGATTTACAGACAAAAGAGGACGTCAGACTTAGTTGATAACACCTTTGAGGAATCAAGTATAATAATGATAAAATTAGAGAGAGAAATAATATTTTGAATGTGAGGGGGTTTGGCCACCTGCCAAACCAGGCCTCACCCTCTAGTCTTCATCTAGATAAAATATGAAGAGTTCCCTAAAAAAATATTTTTCATCTCATGATTACAAATCTCTCATTACAACAATTAAAAAAATGTTATAATCTATTGTTTTTATTAAAAATAATTAAAAAATCCCTTCTTAATATTCACCCCTTGGTGCTTTTACAATAAATTCTTCTTAATTTGAAAAAAATAGCTTTTCAAATTTCTAGCAATAATATTGAAAGTCAACAAAACATTTGACTCATTGAAAATGTATATAGTTTTTAAAAGGTGATTTCAAACATAAAAAAAAATTCCCTCCCAAATGAAAATAAAAAAACCACCTTTTAATTATTAATACTATGAATGACTTTAAAAAAGCAGTTTTGTGGTTGATTTTGTAGTGAGGGAAATAAAAGTTGAGGTTTAAAATGCATACATGAATCTGCAAGTAGTTGATTATGGAAAGAATACATGAGCCAAATGAGGTCTATATGTGTAATAATGGTGACGTAAAGACTACATGTAAAGTACCTAAAACCAACATGCAAGGTTTTTAACCCAAGATCTTACTTGCTAGTATGCATGATGGCAATTAGCAGTTGATACCGGCCTTTACTAGGTGAGTGCAATGGAGAAGACAAAGTGGTTTGGAAAAAAGATGAGTTCAGGTTGTGAACCAAGTCAAATAAGATCAAACCAGATCCCAATGAAATGAAGCAAATAATTGACTCATATGATAAGACCATAAGTCTTTATTTATAAACAATTGTCATAACCCCTTCACGCTTTCACAACTCTTCATCATCATCCTAGAAACTAGATAGTAAAGTGATGAGGGTTTATTCTGATGTAAGTGGTTTTAGAGGTGCAGTCTAACCCCTATAAGATCCACCAATGGCCATAGAGAAATAAGGTTTCTTGAAAACACATGAGAATCAATCTAAGATTAAAATCCTCCTCTAAAAATAATAATACCCTTAGATTTAAGAAAATGATCCCCTTATGATTTTTTCAATCGCAACAAATTTTGAGTTTTTTGAGATTTAAAAAAGGCACCCAAATGTTTTTAAACCCTCTAAAATTTTTCCATACAATACAATAAAAAATTCTATATTTCAAATGAAATCTTAAAAACTAAAAAGGCTAGATAGATTTTTATCAAGTTGTCTCTGATACCATATCAAAGTTTGATCCAGGTCCAATTAAAGTGAGTGTAAATGTCCACTTGGCCATATAAGACAAATCAAGTGCACACCAACAATTAGTTAAACCAAGAATGAAATCAAAATATAAGTATTGTATGAGACAACAAAATGGAGAAAGACAAATATCCATTAAGTGATAAATCTCCTCAAGTGAAGCATATATATAGGATTATTGAGTAACTCCTCCATAAATAATAGTCAAAGACCCCCTAGAATAGAAGTGTAAATACTCCATAAATGGTGGTCATATGAGCTCAAAATGGAGGTATAACTCCTTCACAAAAATAGGATAGAAGAGTTACATCCTAATCTTCTGCTCAAGCCTTTGACACTCATGACACACTAACTCCACCTAAGAAATCATATCACCAAATGTAGGAAAAATCCAAGTGAGTAAATATAATATTCCCAAATAAATAAAATTGAGAAAATAAATATCTACACTAATAGTTTATGTAACACATATTATGAATCAATAGCATGATGATATTTGAAATCATTTTGTTCAATGTTTGTAACCTTCTCCTCCAAGATCTTTATAACTTGGAGTGTTTGAATTATAGACCCAATGGGATTTAGATTAACAATTTGAGTAGTCACCAAAGGGTATATAAACATGGTTTAAGTAGTAATAGGAATTGAAATTAGTATTTAAGTTATAATATTTTGTATTTATATGGTAGATGTAGAAATTATATTTTTATTTTCAAGAAATAAAGGTTTAAACACATAACCTATGCCCCCACTAGATGTAATAATTTGTAATATGTTTAATAGGAAGGATCTTTCAACAATACCTTTTGAACTTTTTATTTCTAATATAATTTTGAGGATCTCATCAAGATATTTAGGGTTTTAACAAATATGATCATTAAATAATTCATGTATTTTCATTTTATCATGGCTTATTTACTCATTTTCATTTGTTTCACAATTTTCATTATCATAATCTTCTTCTATGATAACCTCATCAGTATGTTTTTCATTCTCAACATTGGTATCATCATGATCCATGGTATGGAATACCTCATTGGTCTAAGACAGCTTACATGGTGGTAGTGAAATCTCAATGTGCTCAATAAACACACCTACCAATATAGGTCTATGCCCAAGTTGCATAAAAATAATATAAGCATGACATGAAAAGTAAAACAATTTGAAAACCTATTTAACTAAAAACCCTAGGAATATAAAATGTTTGTATTCATATAAATTAGGTTCACCAAATGTTCAACCCCAAAATGAGTTATAGATTGGGTTTTTATTTAACATTAAATGGGTATATATAAATGACCATGCAGAAGGGTGACAATTAGATCTACAGTAGGCTAATTGGGTATTAAACTTAGATATAACATATACTAAATTTATTATACTGAGTTATGCTAAGAATAACAATAACAACTATGTTATATATGGAAATTAAAATGAATTATTGTACTTATATTTTTTTGATACTAATGTAATTTTATATCTAAAATAGGTATAAATTAGATTAGGAGATGATTTAAGAATAGTCATCAGATTTTGGATTAAGTGTCTCTAGATTCATAAACACTAATGTTAGCTTGGGATGGTTGCATTGATATTATTATCTAAACTCAATGCAAGTGTACTTTATGGAATACCTATTAAAAAATTATACAACTAAATAGATAATTTTGGGTTTGAATTTCCCTTCACTTTGGTGAATTCATATCTAGGTCATGGATTGTTTTCCTCTATGATTTTTCAAAACCCTAGTTCTTAATCTTCATATTAACCTTGGGGGGAAATGGATTAGTGGTAATATGATGGCAATAAAACCCCTAAGAGGCCTTTTTTATTGATTGATACCTACATATCCAATACTTTTAAGAGGGATGAAGACTGAAGTAGTTCTCCCCTATGTTGTCTTGTATGTGAATCATGTAATATGTGATAATCAAGTCCAATAGTGACCTAATTTGTAACTTGTCAAATATATCTCTTAGGCTACTCCTTTACTAAAATTAGACCTAAAGATGTGATATCCCTATGGTTGATATGGAAATAAGAGAAAATAGGGAAGCTTTTCTCACTCAAATGCTTGATTTAATGCATTTTATAAGTTACCTGGTGAGTAGGTTAGAAGTTTATATGGTTTATAGGTGAGGAATGATGAGGGTTGATCTTATATTTATATCAATAATTTGGAAAAGTAAATTGAATTAAATAACTTAGTCTATCCATTATGATACATTTCATTTACAAATTAGATGATGTTAGGGTACTAGATAGTTGGATCAGGTTAGGACACTAACGTTAACATAGGTGTATGTCTTGGACATTAGTGTCCAAAGAGTAGGAAAATAAGTATAGACTTAAAACTTTTAGAAGTGAAATATAAGTATGTTTTAATCATTATAGGTAGGATATAGGTTTTGAGTCATCAACATAAGACTAATTAGACTAAGATATAGTCAGAGTAACACAAGATAGAATATATGCAAGACTTATGAAAGTTGGAAAGGTCCAAAATTGAGATGAAAAACCAAGGTCTAAGTTTTCCAAGTGTAAAATATTGAAGTGATATATAATTTAAAAATATTTCATAACTTAGCAAGATGATACAATAATCCATCATGCATGATATAGTATAATTATTCTACTTAATTTTTATGGGTTAAATCTTCATAGACATCCTTAAAATCAACATCTCTATCATATTGTTTCTTATAACTTTCATGCATCAAAGAACTATGCTATAAGAGAATAACTACAATAATATGAGGTATTTAAAGCATATAATCTACATTATTTTATGTACCTTTCTTATATCTTATTATGATATTAGTTTTTTATAGAAATTCCATCCAATGAAAGTGGCTTAATTTTTATATCTTTGATTGTGATTGGAGATATTACAAAGGCTAGTGATCCATATGGATGATTGTATATTTACCCATTAAGTAATGCTTATTTTTTTTCACACTTTGAACCAAAGAATAAAATTCTTTATCATAGGAATTATATCCCTTTAATTTACTTGTGAAGGTTTAAAAATGGTAAAAAATAGGCTTTTGTTTCTACATTAAAACTGCACACATGGCATAATCACTTGCATTAATTTTGATCTCAAATGGCTACTACAAATCTATAAGTGATAACATTGGGGCTATTATTATCTGTTATTTTATCATGTCAAATGATTTTTTATGCTTTATTCCCTATTAAAATACATGTTTAATACTTTTAAAATCATTCAAAATACATAAAATCAATGAAAAGTTAGAAATAAACTTCATCCAATATTGGACTACCCCTAACAAGCTTTTAAGTATAGTACATCATTAGTATTTTTCCATTTCATTATGGATTTAAATTTATAGGGATTGATTTTTAAGTTACCATCCCCTAAAACATAGCCTAAATATAATAAAATATGCTTTTCCAAATTCACATTTAGACATCTTGAGATATAATTTTTCCCTTTACAAAGTTTTTAAGACTTTGTTAATATGTTGTATATGATCTTCCCAATTTAAAATAAAGGTAAAATATCATATAATTAGATTATTAAAAAATCATCTATGAATGGCCTAAATACATCATTCATAACCCACATGAATTTTTTGGGAGATTTACAAAGCCCAAAAGGCATAACAAGCCATTCAAAAAGACCTTGTCTAGTTTTGAAAACAATTTTCCAAATATAACCTTCACTAATTCTAACTTGGTGATAACCACTTATTAAGTCTAACTTACTAAAATAAAAAAAAAAATTTCAATTGAACTAAAATATAATCAATATCAAGAAGAAGGTAGTGGTTTTTCATCATAATCTTATTCAATGCTCAGAAATCTATACATATCTTCCAAGCACCATCTTTATTTGGCACCAAAATAATTAGTGAACCACAAAGAGAAGTGTTTAACTATGTTAACCCTCTCTCAAGTAACTCTTGAAATTGATTATTTATTTCTTCATTCTATACCACATACAACTTGTACATTTCAATATTATGAAGAGGTGTATATTGATTCAATTGTATCTCATAATGCATATGTTGTTTGGGAGGTAAACCTTGTGGATCCTAAAAAACATCATTATAATTAGACATAATATTAAATCTTTAATTTTTATGTTTATGGTCACAACCTTCTAGATAATTTTATTTATCATCATCCTTGGATTTTAAAACCATGAGTACAAAGTTATTTCTTGCATTGAAAAGACTTTTCATATGTATTATAGATACAAGAGATAAGTTTGTATTTATCTGATGGTCTCTTACAATATATTCAATATCATATTTTAATATCATATATTTATTCTCTTCCCTATATAAGATTGATTTTATATCAAATAAATAATTACCTACAATTACAATGCCAAAAATATCAAAAGGAAACACATCTAACTCCACCTCATCAATGAATTTATAGGTGATTAAAAATATCATCTTGCATGTTTTAATGAATTACAATTTAGTATCATTACACACCCATCCCAAAGGGCATGGCTTATGATGTGGTTTAGTAATAATATCAAATTTTTTAACAACCTCTTTAGAAATGATATTATCTTTATATCCATTATCAGAAAGAATATTTATCTTTGTATGCTTAAAAATTACTCTAATGTGGAATACCTAATTTCTTTTATTTTCATCATGCATAGATTTTGAATTCAAAGAAGAATGATAATTAAGGGATTTCGTTCTAGAAGAGGAAGAAGAGTAACCTTGCATGCCCATGGTGGTGACCTTGGTATCATCACCAAAATTGAAGCCAATATCATGTTATAATGTTGTATTAATCTTCTTACCTTTTTTGTTCCCAAGATATGTTTTCCTATGTTCTAAATGGAGCTTCCAACACTTAGAATTTTCATGTAATTCTCTCTTGAAATGAGATAAAAAATGATTCCCATCCTCTTTCTTAACCATGGATGTATGTTTCATGTTATTCTTTCCTTTACCTTTGATTTTAGGTGGTTTACTGGGGATTCTTTGTGAAATGTTCCCTATCCTTAGTCACTTTACCGCTTGATTCAATAGAGGTAGCTTAGACACAAACATCAAAAAGATTAGTGGGGTTAAACATAATTATTTTATGCTTTGAGTAACTATTTAACCCACCAATATATTTCAAAAGAGTCTTTTGAGTGTAAAGAGGAATACCTAACACTAAATCCCACTTTCTAAACTCTTGAGTGTAAAGAGGAATAATTAGCACCAAATCCCACTTTATAAACTCTTGAGTATAATATTTTACACTTTAACCCTTAATTTTACTTAAATCTTACCAATCTATAGTAGGTTATTGTATATATCCTAATGGATAGAATTTAATTTTTTAATGTATAAATAAAAATCAACCCATGAATAAATTAGTTTACCATGTTTAATGAGATCCTCTTGTGTCTTAATATCCCACCAAATGAGTGTCATACAACCTAACCAGAGAGTAGCTAGCTAAATTTTTATTCCTCATCATTTGTAATCTTCTAAACCCTACAATATGCTTCAATTTGATTGATTCAATGATCCCTTTTCACTACACTAAACTCTATGATGAAGGTCATTAATCCTCTTCATTTAATAATGTCAATCCATGGTTGGTGTCTGAAGGAAATATGCAATAAGAAAAAGAGATATTTGGTAAACAATGCCTTTTACCACACTTTCATAAACTGAGTATCACTCTTACAAAAATTAAATCACACATGCATGAGATTAAATCACACTTATAGAAAAGTAAATTATTGAATTGAAAAAAATGATAAACAAATAAAACACCTATAGGTTCACAAAAAATTATAAAAAATAATAATAATAGACATAAATAAATAATATAATAATTTACAACAAAATTATAATTACATAACAAAGAAATAAATAAAAATACATTGATCCATCTTCCTTGGAATGAGTTGCCAACCCATTCCTTAGAAGAGCATTTATTTGGAACACAATCTTCAAAATAGAATAATCATAATTATGGAAATAAAATTATATTGATTGATTTTATTTGGGTGTGGGAGGTTGAATTTATAATATCATACTTCCAAACAACACCTTATTTATAAGTAACAACCTAGACATACTAGCCTATCTCAATCTCCACAAAATATAGAGAGACATATTTATTATAAGAGTGTAATCTATTACAACATATTCTCAATATCCGTAAAATATGGAGAGAGATATTTATTAGAATGAAATTATATAAATATATATTTAAATATAATCTTTAAATGGAAAGTCTATATATAGAAATCTATAAGTAGAAAGAATCCAAATGTAAAACATTCTTGTGATAGCTGGAATAGATTAAGAAATCATTGGAATACATTTAGAAATACTTACAAAATAGTCTATAGTGATTTATTTGAAGTCTATATTAGTCTTGATATAGTTTGTAGTAGCTCTAATACAATCCATAACAAACCTAATGTAGTCCATAACAACTTTTATGCAATTTGTAGAATGCCTAATACAGTCTATAGCTACTCGGCATAATTGTGGATGGATTCTAAAGCTAATAGGTGAGTCCATAATTGAATCTAAATAACCTTGATAAAAGTCTATAATTTGGCTGAAATGCTAGATCTTCTTTAATAGCTACTATAGAAGACTCTGATACTACTCCAACATTGTTCTTGAATGGTTACTCTTTATACTTTGAATCATTATAACTTAGTATGGACTATGTATGCACATATTGACATATTTTTCCTGATAATCATTATAAATATCTAACAAATAGATAACAATTAATTCTAAATAAATAACCATGATATATACTTGCTATTTTATTCTAAATAAACCATAAGTTCATAAGCTACATTTAGATCCACTTCCTATGCAATAAAAAGGATGTTATTTCATGAATATAATGAGCCATATTATGGTCTCATCATTCTCAATTATATAATGGAAAATAAAACTTAACACCAAGCTTCAAAATGGAAGAAAAAAAACATAAACTTTATTTTACTTATCTTCAAAGAAAGAAAGAGAAGGTTTAGATGGAGGAGATTTAAGAAATTCTTCTCCTTTACCCTTACCACTAGTTCAAGGTTATTCATCTTGTTTACCTTCACATTGCATCTTATTTTCATGATATAATTATTCCACCATGCTATTCATCCCAAGAAAGGCTTGATGGAAGGATGGTTTTAGTTTTGGTTCTCCTTTAAGAGAATCCATGGCGTGACTTACACATTTTTCACCAACTTCAATGTTATATTCTTCAAGTAATCCTTCACCATTCCTTATCTTATACTAGTTATCATGAAAAAATCACAAATACAAAATCTACATGAAAATAAACCTTGGTCAACCTTCTCTGATAACAAACTTGATCTAAATTATTAGTTAATGTAAACTGCTCACTATTTATCAATTTCTGATGCTCAAAATTTTTCTCAATTTCCATCCCTTTACATAAAATTGTATTATTTTATTAAAATTAGGTTAAATATTGATTTTAAATACCAATTAAATGAATATAAATAGAGAAAATCCAAACCAAAATGATAATAGAGTTTACCTTTCTATGGGCTACATTTTTGGGTCTAAAAAAACACTCAAACCAATCTATTAAATGGTGAAAAATAATTTTTTTGTACAATATTTACACCAAAATATGACTTTGGTCTATTAAAAAACTTTTTCTCTGCCTTTAATAAGTCTTGGCAAGAATCTTATGTATGGTATTTGCTCTTTCCTACATAAAAAGACCCTTGCTTACTTGTTTCTTACTTGCTCTCCTTCAAAGCAAAAAAAAAAATCTTCTCTCCATATATATTTTTTTTAAATGAAAAAAATTGCCTTATATAATACCCTCAAGACCCTTGTCTCATGGGTTGAATTCTTATATATTTACCCAATACCTTAATATTCCCTCCATTGCCTTGTTTTTAGGCTTAGATAGAGCGTCCATGCATTTGGGTGGAATTTAATCCCATATTAAAAGGTTTTTTTAATAATAATGTCTTAATAAAAGTTTAAAAACCATATTAATTAGTATTAATACCAATATTTTATTCAAACTTGTATAATATTTTAGGGACTTATTTTTCTATGTTTCAAAATACCATTGGTACATGTGTCAAGCCCTGATTGGGAAACTTGTACACATCCAATCACCATGATAACATCATCATTATACCTCTATTTCTTCAAAGATTCATAAATTTCACATAAAAAGTCTATTTCACCCCATTTAAAATGCATTGGTTTCATCTCAACAAGATCTTAGATGTTGGCATGTTTATAATAGTGATATAGACCATTTGATTAGATCGGTGTGGGTATCCTCATATATCAATAATCATGGATAATTAGTATAATAATGGTAATCATTTAAAAAAATTAAATTAACTACTTATATTTAAATTTAAGTTCAATTCAATCACAACAATATATCCTTTTCCAATCACTCAAGGTTACCATTCATATTTTAGAAACATGGCCTACTAATTGTGTCCCTTACATGACTCATCGATAAGTATTTATCTTTCAAATTATACATATGCTTTATAGATATATGTAAAAATATAAGAAAAATAAAATATTATAGAAAATACCAAAAATTAGGACTTATGCATGCTTATATGTTCATTTGTGCACAATTATTTGATATTTTTTAAACTAATTTTATATCATATATGCTTGATCAATGTACATGACTAAGTGAGTATTACATAAAACACCATTTATGATCTCTATTGTAGGTAATATTAATATTACACATTTTTAAATTATAATTGGAAAATAGTGCCCTATTAGACAACATTGCCTTGCTCTAGTGTCCATCATCCCACTATTGTCCTAGTGAGCTTAGACTTTCACTAATCAATTCCAAACCACACACATGATCTATACAACATATACATTAATCAACTAGCTCACTATGGGTAAATTATACATGGTTTTTATCCTTTTGGATATTGTATCTTACTCATGGATCATTTTTTTACATATCATCACATATTATGATATTACTCACTCACTAACATCTTGACATACTACTGGTTATTTCAATCACTTAATCTACTCATGTTAAAAATTAGATATTGTTGATCAATAACATATTATTATGAATACTTTTCATGTTTCTTTCCTAGATTTCTATCTTGTATGCACTCTCTATTTGCTATTGAGGATATTTGAATGTGTCTTTTGTTTGTATATCTAAGCCTTCATTCTCTATTTCTATGCATGTGAGGACATTTGAATATGGCTCTGTGTGTATATTCTATGTATGCGAAAATTTGAGCATGTCTTTGTATATGAATATAAAATTTCATTCTCTATTTAAATAAATTTGAAGACATTTTAACATGTCTTTGTGTGTGATTTTATTTGAGTTAAATTTGAACATTTCCCTTGTATGTGTCCCCTTAGTTTTTTTTATTTCATGTTTTTTATGTTTTTTTGTACTCTTTGATTCTATGTGTCATGGTCATGACACCTTACTTACTTATTTACTCAAATTTTAATGCCAAAAATAGACATCATGCATCCACCCAATCCTTATAATGTCATTATGGATAGCATGCATTCCTCCCTAGTTAGTTATATTCAATGTTACATACTCAAATTGATCACTTATTTGCATACCTAAATTCTAACATCTATCTAGACACTCTTTTTATGAATGTTTATTCCTAAATATATATTACATTATTATTATGCTCTGTCTAACTATATGATGATGCCATTCTTCTCCATGTTATCACTATTACTCAAATTTACATCTTCATGTCATAAAAATCTCACATAAATTTCTATTTTGGGTTAAGTTATTTCACATGCTTAGAAACTCACCTTAAAAGAGGGGGTATTCATAGAGGTTTGTCTTAGAGAATACACATCCCAAATTAACACATATAAAAAACATATAAGTTATGACATAGTTAACATAATTTTAATCTCATAAAGTGCATAAAAAGTGATTTTATATAAGAGTGTTTTATTAAATAAGATAGTACTCATCTCATGTCCTTCCCACCACTATTGTCCAAATGCCTAAGAAATAAGTGTTATTTAACCAAAGATCTAATCTCAAAAAGCACTTATGAGACTAGGTGTCCAAAAGAGACTTAGGTATTAATTGTGTGACTTACATCCTCTTGATTTAGGATTGTTACTAAGACAATCTAGGGCACAAGTTGGAGGTATTGGGATTTACTAAGAATAGATATCTAATAGGTTCAATGTTACCACTAGAGGATCAAAACTAGTTTCTCATTGATAGAAAAAGCTTATACACTTCTAGTCAAACCTTTTACAATAGGTAGAAATTCAGAGCTCCACTTTGCTTCACATCAAAATCTATAAAAAAGGGGAAAGATAATTTGTTCACAAATAAACATAGAGAGAGGGAAAGGAAGAGAAGATAACTTTATGTATGAGAGGCAACCCCAATTCTTTGAGGATTAAAAATGTGCTTAGCTATAGACATACCAATATATTACAATTTTCATGATTGCTTTGGCTCTATTAACATAAGGAAATAGCCTAAGGGAAAAGTACAAATTATTGATTCATATATTATTTTAATGGAGAAACATGGGTAGGCCTATTGTTAATCACACAGTTCCTAATAGATCTCAGATAAAATGAAATAATCAAATAAATAAATTATAATAGTTAACAATCATCCCAATTAATACACAAATATTATAATAAATCATATTTAATAATCTTAACATTGGTGTTAATCCATTCAGGCAAAAAGGAGGTAAAATACATCCATGAATCAAATGTAGTTATGTAGAGAAATGAAATTATCATTAAGTTGATAACAATTTTTTATAATATATAATACCAATTTATAAATATTACATAATATTGTATATATAAAAATAATATATAAAAAAATAATAAGGCTTGACTCCTAATAGCATGAGTTCCCACCCTGGGCCATCATGGCCTAAAATGGTTACAACTAAATTATAAAAAATTATACCATATCCTAGAATAAGTAAAATAGAACTCATAGGGCATACCAAGAGAGGATCAAGAAGAGGTTTAAGGTTCACCACTCCCCAAATATTTGGGACTCACCTCCTCAAATACCAATATAATTATCACCAAGTCAAACTCCTAATCTAGTTTTTTGAGGTTCATGGGAGGCTATCAAAAGACCACCCTAACCTATGCCAATAATCACTTGTGAGCTTGTAGTGGGGTCTTAAGGGATACCTTTACCTCAAACACTTAGCTAGTGATTTCTTTCAACTAGGTTGATAGATATAGAATCACCTTGGAACTAGCCTTTCTGGCTTTCATCATTTTTCTTCACATGACCTAGCTGAATTAAAATAGGTGGAATTCAAATTATCCTCTATCCAGTAACATATTTTCTAGGTGGAATAACATAGTGATTTTTACCTCTTTTAAATAGGTTAGAATCCACTCCATAATTTTTATAGAGGCTTTATCACTATCTAGGCTAGGGTTAAATAATCCTCAATTAAAGTCTTAAAGCTCCTAACATAAGTATGGTAGAGATTTAGGTCTACCAAAATCATGAGCTTAATATCTAAGAACATTGCCTTGTGAATAACCATAACTATCCTTTTTCATTTTTTATTTATGGAGGCATCTCTCTTCAAATACACTTGAGTTCATTAAAGGTGTTCTTTTTTCATGACTAGGAATTTGGTCATTTATCCAAGAGTTATGAATAACTACACAAGGGAATCATCAACTCGACTAATTAGCTCCACTAACAAAGTGTTCCTCACCTATAATTTGACTAATCTAATCTTCTCCCTTATGTTTTCTATAAGATTTTCATTCAATTCATTATTGACCCAAAACATTGATACAAGATATTCAACCACTTTATCCTCTCTATTGGATGTCCTCACTTTAGTGAGGGAGAAAAGGTCATGTTCAGTCCTCCAATCCATTAGGTCTCCTTATTTATTAAATATATACATGAAAAATCTCTTAATAGTCCTAGTGGATTTATATAACTCCCATTGGACCTCTAGGTTTCCTTGATAGACCATTTATAGTCCCTATATTTTGGTAAAGGCTAAGGACTAACCCATCTTGGGCCAATGGTGACTCCCAAAGTAGGGGAAGAGGTAAGGTTAGATAGAGGAGGCCCATAGAGGAAGATAAATGGATGAAGGGGAAGGAAGATAGTATTGGAAGAGGAGGTGTCATGGGAGTGAAAGAAGGAAGGACAAATGGGGAACCTGATGGGAATAATTATGTAAGCCATTGGTAATGGCTCATGTTGACCTATGGAACAATGACACCTAATATAAGAGTGTTCAATAAAAACAAGGAAATTAACTTGTTAAAGTTGAATCCTTGAAGGCTAGGGTGATAGAAAAGGAAGGATAGGGAATAATAGGAGAAGAAAGGTAAATAGAGGGTAGGGAGGGAACTACCTTTTAATTTTTCTTGGATCTACTAGATATATTAGTTGGAGATATTACCATAGTTTTAAGATTCATTGATGTGGTTTGAACCTAATATATGGGATTATAAAAATTAATTTTCTCTTATTCTAAAGTGTCATGCTAGGATCAACCTATGATGTGATAGTTGAAGGATCAGTGGTGGAAATCATTATCAAAGTGACCTACACCACTAGAATTTGTAGGCAATACAAAGTTAGAAGCCACTAGAATTATGCATATGGGTGAGTTTGTCACTGAGGTGGCCATCAAGGTAATTGAGGTGTGGAAACTAAGAAGTGTTTCTATTATAAGAGTAGACACTAGAGTTTTTTATGTGGCTATAAAAATTTATGTTAGAACTGTGAAGTTGGGTGACATTTGTAATTAGGTCCTCTTAGCGTTGAAAGAGTTGTTATAACTAGACTAGATATTGTTGGAGATGGGGGATATGTGGTTGAGACTCTAATATACCTAAATTAGGATATAATAATTCTTTTACATGTAATGGGATGAATGAAGGGGAATTTGTATGTGAGGATGTTAAACATGGAGAGATCCAAAGAGACTTGAGTGAATTAGGGATATAACATGATAAGAATTTAGGATGGAGTCACTATAATAGGCCTGATAGGAACATGGAGTCATATGGGGTCCAATGGGTTGTTGATGGATGGAGGTAGTGGAGGAAGAAATATCCAAGGGTACCACTTGTTGGTCACACTTTGGTCTCACTTTTAGGCTAATTTTGATGTCAAAGTGTAACACTTGTACTAATTATAGTTAAATATCCCATTGGAGTGGAGGTGGTAGTCTAGAGTTAAGACTCAAAGAGGCAAAACTTATTAATGTCAAGGCATAGGGTCCCCTTATATAATTATTGTAGAGATGTGGGGTATAGTCTACTGAATGTCCTCTCTTATGGATAGGTTGGTGTGATCCCCATGGCATATTGTAGGTGATGTGAATAATTGGTAAATATTGGTATGGTGGTAGAGGCCTTTCTTTAAGGATTAGTCTAGGTTGGGCCTACTTACCCTTCCTATTTGGTGCTTCCACCATCGTGAATACCTTGACATCATTAGACATTTTGAGATGAATCTCATCATCCTAATGGGGCTCATTGTAGTATATGATATTGATTCAATATGTGTAACTTGACACATGAGTTTTGATGAGACCTAAAGGGTCCCATTTTATGTGTTTAACCATTCTCAAGGTGTATGAATCATGTTTAATGACATATTTTATAGTGAAGGCATGTTATTTTACTCATGATAGTTAATGAATATTAGAAAATCTAGGCATTTCTCTTAGTGATTGAGTGAGTAACCCAATACACCTTCAAGAAACAAATAGGTAATTTCTTGATCATTGAGGTGGTATGAGACCTGATAAGGTATAAGGAGAAGGACTTTCTATATTACCTCCATCTAAATTATGGTGTGATAATAATAATACCAATAAGATATTATAGGTAATATTATCCTCTTTATCTCATCTAAGAGTCATGACATGGGTCTTTTATTAATAGACTTATTGACCATTGGTTGTAAAGATTAAAAAATGTCCCTAATGTGGTTTCTATAATAATGAGTATACAACTTGTATAAAACTACATGAACCACATAGATATTAGGGTTCCATGGTGGGAACACAAAAGGATTTAATGTAAGCATGGCATAGACTACATCCTTAAGATAACTTAGCATGTAGAAATTTCCATGTTGAGGCCCTGTTGATGTCCTTGACTAGATTGAAGTTGATGAGGCTCCTAAGGCTTAATACTTTATCCCCTTTGAGTATGAGTCCTATTAAGATAACTCATAGTATGTTGACATGTATGACATTTTTGGATTTTAATAGATGATTCAAAAATATCATTCCCATATGAACTCCTTATTTGAAGAGATGAATTGGGTAAGTATTGATGTCTTCCTTTCTTGGCCATCATTCTGGATAGACATTGAAATCCTTGAGGACCCCAACTATATCATACATCTCAATCCATGTATCCATTGTGTTCTAGTCATAAACTAGGGTGTACTTTAGGAGATTTTAATACTACTCAAAATATGTCCCAGAGATATTTATAATTTTATTGAGACCCTATGGAGTATACTAGGTCCTACATAGTGTTAAGCATGCACACTAAGTTTCATTTCATTCTATCAAAGAGATTAATACATGGGAAAACTTTTGGATTGGTGATTTACTTATGTAATCTTGAATGATCTAGGGAATCAAACTCATTGAGGAACTGGGTGTCATTCTCATCATCATCTGAGGTGGGATTTTACACATCCTTAAATACCCAAAACAATTTATTATAGTGCCTAAAGTGGGATAGGTCTGATGAGAATGTGGTATCTCTATATTTAGGCTTAGGCTTGGGATTTAAACATGATGTGACCATGGTGAGAGTTTGGGAGCTACTTAGCACAAAATTATAAATCTAGGAGAAGCATTGGAAGATCAAGAAGGATTTGAAATTAAGGATACTTGGGAGTTGGGATTGGTAATGGTAAACTATATTTATTAAATGACTTATATGGCTCCACAAATATTTGGCATATCAATGGTTCTTAAGGATCACCTTACATAAGTTCATTTATGAGTTGGTGGCATAATCTACTTAGTTATTTCCCAATTTGGAATTTACTAAGAGAATTTTGAAAATTCATGATCAATTAGGATTTGGTAATGGTGAAGGGACACCTATAAGTTATATAATTAGACCCTAGTTACCCAAGTTTATTAATTTAAGGATCTCTTATGGCACCTTAAGAAT
This sequence comes from Torreya grandis, assembly GCA_037957365.1. NCBI lineage: Eukaryota > Viridiplantae > Streptophyta > Pinopsida > Cupressales > Taxaceae > Torreya > Torreya grandis. The sequence goes on from JARHVA010000419.1 coordinate 2,476,178, forward strand.
CATCTTTTTGGGCTACATGCCCTCCATTGGTTGGGTAGTATCTTTATAGGCTATGTTAACTAGGCACATTTAAGGTGTCACTCCCTTACCTTATCAAATACTAAAGTCATAGACTTCGACCTAATTAGTACACATGGTGTTATACTATCAATTTATGGTCCAAAATGTATCTCTCCATTCCCTACCTAGGATGTTTTGATCCATTTTTCCACTTGGCATATGGGAGTGACATGTGGAACATTATGATGTGTTTGGGTTATGACTATACCTCTTTTTCTAACCCCATCAAAACTCTTTGGGATTTATCTACCATTTTTCATGGAAGAGTCACATGGTGGTTTGTAGTTGGTCAATCTCTCTTGGGGATTTGACATATATGACACCCCTAGGAGATTGTCAACTTTGATAGGTTCCATGTGGTAACTTGTCACTTGTAGGGCTTTTTAGGATTTTGACATATCTAACACCCTAGGGAGACTAATAACTCTGATAGGCTCCATGAACTAGCTTAAAATTCATCAAACTCTCCTACAAGATTTATGAAAAGTTACTAAGTCATAAAAAGGGCCATGTAATCAAATGAAATCTTAACTATGTACAAGTGAAGATTTATGAAATGTTGAGGATCAACCAATAATATGATTACACTTATGAAAGAAATAAACCATAGAATTAAATTAGATAGATAAGTAACTAGAATCAGATAATGGCAAAGAACAAGAGATACAAGAAACCACCCTGAAAACTTGTATTAAACTCTTTACAAAAGGAATACAATTGAAGAAACTTCTTTCTTCCACACCTCTCTCAAATGCACAAGATCTCTCTCTAGATCTCTATCCCTTAAGAGCTCTCTCTCTCAAGTACAATCAACTCTAACAACCTGGATTGATACAACTCTATACTATTCTTCAACATTCACATACAATGAACTACTACAATAATCACACTAAGCTAAGAAGATCTAATTCTACATATAGAATTAGGAAACTTGCGCATGCACTTACAACCAATAGTTAAGCCTCTTGAACAAGGGCTCTAAAAACAATCTTACTAATACTAGAAACGTGAACTTAAGACTAAGACTTAAACTCATCATGAAAACACTCGCTTCTATCCTCAGAAATAGCATTCTGGACGCACAGGTAACCAACACCGTTTCCTGCCTGCTTGCCTGTGACTGATGTCGGCCGATCCTCTGCCAATGCTAGTGTCTCTTCAACTACATCGAACTGACGTCGGTCGCTCCTGACCAATGCCAGTGACTGTGTAAACCTACAACATTGGTAATGCGCTCATATGTGAAGCTTTTAGGCTCCACACCTTAACAATATCCCACTTGGAGATAAACAGCTGCACCAGTACCTGTACAGCAACATCTTCTAGCTCCTCCATCTTCAACTCAATCATGAAGACCAATAGAAGTTGAATGAAGATTCAACTTGTCCTTTGTAACTGGCTTGGTTAACATATCAGTAGGATTCCTATCTGTATGGATCTTCTCCAGCTTCAAATCACCATCTTCCAATACCTGTCGTATGAAATGGTACCTTAGCTGTATGTGCTTGGTTTTTGAATGAAAAGATAAGTCCTTAGCCAAATGGATTGCACTCTGACTGTCACTATACAATCTGCAACTCCCATTCTCCCTTCCAAGCTCTTCCATTAACCATGTCATCCATATCATCTCTTTGCTAGCTTCTGTGGCTGCAATATACTCTGCTTCTGTAGTTGACAAGGCAACAACCTTCTGCAACTTGGATATCTAGCTAACCGCCATTCCACCTATAGTGAAAACATAACCTGTAGTGCTCCTCCTGCCATCCAAATCACCTGCCATATCTAAATCTACATAACCATGTAGAGAAGTATCTGAACCTCCATAGCACAAGTGCCTACTGCTGGTTCCTCTCAGATATCTAAGGATCCACTGAACTACTTTTCAATGTTCCTTACCTGGATTGGCCATATACTTACTTACAAATCCCACTACTTGGGCAATATCTGGTCTAGTACACAACATTGCATACATCAAACTCTCTACTACGGAAGAATATGGAACCTTACTCATGTAATCTACCTCATCATGTGAATTAGGACATTGTTCTTTACTCAACTTAAAATGTCCAGCCAAAGGTGTGCTTACCGGTTTAACATCCTGCATATTAAACCATTTCAACACCTTGTCCACATAATCCTCTTGAGACAATATCAACCTGTGATTTTTCCTGTCTCTCTTAATGCTCATGCCAAGGATTTTCTTTGCTACTCCCAAATCCTTCATAGCAAACGTTTGAGCTAATTTCACCTTAAGCTCAGAGATATCCTACATGTGTGATCCTACAACCAGCATATCATCTACATAAAACAATAGAATAATATATCTACCATTATCCAATCTCTTAAAATACACACAATGATCAGATTGACACCTACTGTAGCCATGCTCAGTCATGAACCTGTCAAATTTCAAATACCACTGTCTAGGAGCTTGCTTGAGGCCATACAAGCTTTTCTTCAATCTGCGCACTAACTTCTCCTTACCTTTGACCTCAAATCCTTCCAGTTTTTCCATATAAATTTCCTCATCCAAATCTCCATGAAGAAATGTTGTCTTAATGTCTAGCTGCTCAAGATGTAAATCCTCAACAGCAACCAAAGATAGTACAATCCATATAGAAGTCATTTTAACAATAGGAGAAAAAATCTCACCAAAATCAATACCTGGCTTTTGTGCAAATCCTTTCACTACCAATCTGGCCTTATATCTCATCTATCCATTCTCACCTTCTTTCAACCTGTAGGTCCATCTGCTCTTCAGTGTTCTCTTACCAGCTGGCAATTCAACCAAATCCCATGTTTGGTTCTCTCTTAAGGACTCCATTTCCTCAACCATGCCATGCTCCCACTGACTCTTGGACTCCACCTGTATTGCTTCTTCAAAACTCTCTGGTTCTCCACCATCAGTTAGCAATAAATAGAATAATGAAGGAGAATATCTAATTGGAGGCTTACTTACCCTTTCAGACCTCCTGATGGGTGTCTGAGACTCGTTCACAACATGCTGTCCACCCAAATTCTCTGACAGTGACCGACCTCGATCACCTCTAGACCTGTTACTGGCTGATGCCAATTCTGCCTGACTGACGTCGGTGCCTATCCTGCCAACATCGGTCTCTGTATGACTGACATCGGTTTTTGTTCTACTGACATTGATTCCTATCCTGCCGACATCGGTCTCTGTGTTTTCCTACAAGTGATTATTTCTTTTTCTCACGAGCTCATTTTGAACCGTCACCTCGTCCAATTCACTATTGCTCTGCCCAAATTGATTTAGCTTCTTCAGCTGATCACTATACATCACTTTTTCATTAAAAACAATGTCACGGATCCTAATTATCTTGTTAGTTTCTAGATTCCAAAATTTGAAACCAAAATCATTTGAGCCATAGCCAATAAATGTGCACCTCATAGACTTAGCATCGAGCTTCTTTCTATTTTCCTTATCTAAGTGCACAAAGGTTTCACAACCAAAAACTTTGAGAAAAGAGAGATCTACCTTTTTACCTATCCAAGCCTCTTCTGGAATTCCACGATCCAGAGCTGTAGAGGGTCCTCTATTAATCAGGTACACTGCAGTGTCAACAGCTTCTGCCCAAAACTCTAAGGGCAAACCAGCATGCAATCTCATACATCTTACACACTCCATGATTGTTCTGTTCATCCTTTCAGCAATACCATTATGCTAATGTGTCTTTGGAACCGTCCTTTGCCTATGGATCCCATGCATGTAACAATACCAGTTGAACTTATAACTGTAGAACTCTCCACCATTGTCAGATCTCAGGCACTTTAATCTTTTTCTTGTTTCATTCTCAACCATAGCTTTCCAAATCTTAAAAGTCTCAAATACATCAGATTTCTTCTTAATACAGTAGATCCATACCTTTCTTGTAGCATCATCTATGAATGAAACATAGTATTGTGATCCTCCAATAGAAGCTACCTGAGCCGGCCCCCACACATCTGTGTGAACAAGCTGCAACTTATGCTTCTTCTTTGTAGACCCAGTCTTGAGAAAACTAACCCTTTTCTATTTTCCAAATACATAGTGCTCACAGAATTCTAGATCCGTGCTTTTCAAATCTAAAAACTTACCTTTAGAGTTAAGAATTGACATCCCCTTCTTGCTCATGTGGCCAAGCCTTGAGTGCCACAATTTTGCATCCACATCTGAAGTAGATAATACAGAAGGAGAATTGTAAGTAACACAATTACACAAATAGAGAGTACCTACTCTCTTACCTCTAGCCATAACAAGTGCACCCTTGGTCACCTTCCAAGATTCTGCTCTGAGAGTTACTGTACAACCCTCATCCCCTAACTTTCCTACAGAAATTGAATTTCTCTTCAAGCTAGGAACATGCATAACTTCTCTCAACACCCATGTGTTGCCATTCTACATTTTCAGCTGCACTTTACCTTTGCTAATAATTTTACAGGGTTCATCATCCTCTAGATATACTATTCCAAAATCTCCATGGATATAGTCACAAAAATATTCCCTATTAGGGGTAGCATGAAAAGATGCACCAGAATCTAACACCCAAGATTCTATATTATTATGCAAAGAGAATATTAAAGCATCTTGTGTAATACCTGCAACCTTTGCTTCTTCTTTTCCTTCGTGTTGATTGTCCTCCTTAGGCTTTGACCAGCAATCTCTGCTTATGTGCCCCATCTTTCCACAATTCCAGCATTGTGGCCTTTTTCCATTTATGGATTTGGATCTGCCTTTCCCCTGATCTCAAAACTTAAATCATTCCCAGATGTCTCTACTATGATTTTCTTGTGAATTTACTCATTCAAGATAACACTAACAACATCCTCTACTCTTAAAATATTTGATGCAGATGCAGTATTGCTAACTGCCATTACTAAGCTATGCCAGCTTTCAGGCAAAGAACATAATATTAAAAGAGCTTTTATTTCATCATCAAATACAATTTTGACTGAACTTAATTAATTTACAATACCATGGAAATCATTCAGGTGATTAGATATAGATCTGCCTTCCTGCATATGTAAATTGAATAGCTGCTTCATAAGATATACCTCATTGGAAGCTGAGGGTTTTTCATATAAATTTACTAGATTAGTCATCAACTCTACCGTTGTTTTTGCCTGTGATAAATTAGATATCACAGTAAATGTTAGACTCAGTCTTATAGACCCCAGAGCCTTTCTGTCAAGAACTTCCCATTCTTCATCCTCCATGTCTGTGGGCTTATTTTCAATCCCACCTAACGATAAGTATAGATCCTTCTGATACAGATAGTCCTCTATCTACATTCTGCAATGTTGATAGTTTTTGCCATTGAACTTCTCCATTCTCAGTTTACTTTCATCTACCATTGCTTCTCCCACTCAAATAGAAATCCCTGCAGAAACTCCTGTGAGCAACCTGTAATCAATACACACTACATAGATCTAAACTACCTGTTAGTGAACCTGAGCTTTGATACCAATTATTGGATATCAAACTCTAAACCTAAAACCAAGGCTCTGATACCACTTGTTGGGGATCAACCAACAATATGATTACACTTATGAAAGCAATAAACTGCAAAATTAAATCAGATAGATAAGTAACTAGAATCAGATAATAGAAAAGAACAAGAGATACAAGAAACCACCCTGAAAACTTGTATTAAACTCTTTACAAAAGGAATACAATTGAAGAAACTTCTTTCTTCCACACCTCTCTCAGATGCACAAGATCTCTCTCTAGATCTCTATCCCTTAAGAGCTCTCTCTCTCAAGTACAATCAACTTCAACAACCTAGATTGATACGACTCTGTACTGTTCTTCAACATTCACATACAATGAACTACTACAATAATCACACTAAGCTAAGAAGATCTAATTCTACATATAGAATTAGGAAACTTGCACATGCACTTAAAACCAACAGTTAAGCCTCTTGAACAAGGGCTCTAAAAACAATCTTACTAATAATAGAAACGTGAACTTAAGACTAAGACTTAAACTCATCATGCAAATACTCGCTTCTATCCTCAGAAATAGCATTTTGGATGCACAGGTAACCGACGTCAGTTCCTGCCTACTTGCCTGTGACCAATGTCAGCCGATCCTCTATCAACACCAGCATCTCTTTAACTGCACCAGACCGATGTCGGTCACTCCTGACCAACGCTGGTGACTGTGTAAACCTACAACTTTGGTAATGCGCTCATATGTGAAGCTTTTAGGCTCCACGCCTCAACATGAAATGCCAAATAGAAATCTATTGTGATGTCATCTTGAGAAACCTACCTAATTTTAACTCTATGAAATAACACCATTATTTTTAAATACTTTAAAAATGATAAAACCTTCATATTGAAACACAATAGGGCTAAACTATTATAAACACATGAGACTATAGGGATATTTATGATGATATTTTTCTCATTATGAATGTTGTAAAATGATTAGTTGATCAAGGTAAAACAAGATTTTAATATTTTACATAGTCAGGGATCAAGTTCAAGGAGTAATATACTTTACAAAACTTATGTGTTGATGGATGTTAGAAGGATCCACCTTTTCTAAGAAAAAGTGGGAATATTGGTCACAATAAATGGTGAATTTAAAGGGAAAACATTGCCCCAAAATTTAGAATCCAGACTATGGGCCTCCATTATTGAACAATGAAATGAGTGGTCAGACTTAAAATAAATTAGATTATAGAAAATAAAATTTTAATTTTTCTTCAACAAATAACATACTGGGCTCTAACCTTATTCCAAGGCTTATTTTTCTTAAAGTGATTCATTCTTTTCTACTACTCTAAATCAATCAAGAAAGATTATGCACATATTAAGTACTGAAAACTATTTGAAAGGTAACTATTTGTATAATTTAGTTAAGGAAATGAGGACTAAACATTTATCTATTACCAACCATGCATCTATAACCCCAACATGTATGCCTTTGGTCCCACTCAAGGCTTTGTTCCACTTCTAATTAGACCAGAAATCCTACTATGCAGATTGCCCAAATCACCATTTTTTAGAAAGAAACTTACATTTTCATGAGACTTAAACTTATATTTTTATGTAAATTTTTTTCAATCCATAAGGTTTAGGTACTAATTTATCCAATGTTGAGTAATGGTTCAATGAGTTTCTTTCACCAAAAATATCTTTTGATTTATCAATGATTTTATCTCAGTCAATATGTTTTCTTTTAAGTTTTGTGATGAATTTTGTTAAAATAGATATTTTATTAATTCATCTACTCAATTTTTAATTAATGAATTGTTGTTGTTTCAATGGCTTCTAGTGGGGTTCCTTTGCTTATCAAAATTTTCAATAATGGGAGCTTTCTTTGTGTCTTCCAACCCTAAGACTATGTTTTTAGTGTTTTTGAAACTTTGAAGTGATCGGGTTTGATTTTAGGAAGATGAATGTTGGGATTTAAATTTAATTTTATATAACTAGACACTTCTTAATTTAACATATAAATGAGGATCAATAGTTTCAAGACTATTATGGGAATATGTGGGGAAAACAACATGAGCAAGGAAAATGAACCAAAATTAGGAACAAGAAAAAAACAAAGCAAAATATAACAAAAGGAAATAAACTAAAATATAATCTAATATATCCATCATCAACCTTTGCCTATGGGATAATATGATATTATAATATAAGGAATGGCTGAGAATTAGTGTTTCAAGAACTATCCATCCACATGTAGCAACATATCAATTCCTTCAATGTCTTTTAATCTAAATGTATTTTATCCCAACAATTCAAATATAAGGAATGGGCCAATCTAGAGTAGGTATAATTTAGAATGATGCCCCTTATTTTCATGTGATTTATCCCATAACAAGACTATGTCTTATATCTATAAGTATTTGAAATTTTATCTCTTGTCAAATCATCTCTTAATAGTTGATGCCTACTGAAATTTTGTCAAGCCTCTTCTCATGCATCCTCAAATTGGACCATGTATAGTAGTCTTAAGCTTGTTTTCCCAGTGGCCACCATGTATTATTACATGAATTTTTATGTTGGAAAATTTAGGGTCATTTTAAAGATAGGATCCATTCCATATACCAACAAAAAAGGAAAATTTTTGAGGGCTTGCTTATATCTAGTGTAGTCAGCCCAAATAACATACTTCAATAATGAATGCCAATTCTAAGGTATATTTTCTATGTAATTTTTAATTACATAAATATGCTTCACATTGGTTGAATTATCCAAGTTATTCCCTTGAAGGTAGTAGTTAGATGAGAACCTTAATGAATTGTTGTTCTTGGAGGCCCAATTAATGAGATCTAGTGACTGAAATATAGATATATTATCATAAATTAGCATGGGTAGGGTCCCAAATAATGTAGCTATGCCCTCCTCAAAGAATTTGATGACTTATTTTCCACTGATATTATTTATTTCCACTTTTCTAGTCCACGTTATGTAGTATTCAATGGCTATAATTATGAATTTATTGCCAATCAATGAGTTTGGGTTAATGACTCTAATGAAATTAAGTCCTCATTGGGTAAATGGTATTCCTTCAATGATAATTTTAAAAGGAATTATAATGTGAACATCTTGTTTAGATAAGGTTTGGCATTAGTGACACAATCTCACATGATCATGGACATTCCTGAAGATAATGGGATAATAATAACCTACTCATAGGATTTTATGTGTATTTGCATTCCCAAAAGGATGTTCACTACCTAATTTTTCATGAAAATTGGTCTTAACTTATGTGGACTCTTCCTCTAATACACACCTAAGGTATATAAATTCATATTTATTTTTATAGAGAATGCCTTTATTCAAGATGATATAATGGGGTATTTTCAACCTGAGAACTCTTATCTATGTCTAATTGAGTCCTAGAAGTAGAATCCTATAGAGAAGGTAATGGATGACCATATCATAATAGTATGGGTGGAACACTATTGATTAGTTTACTTGGTGTACAATAATCCTAAGGTCAATCTCAATGATCAAATAAGTGAGACCTTGGCCTCAAACCAACGTGGTAAGTCTTATCTCTCAAGATCATATTCTCATAATTTATCCTTCCACCAAACTTTGCATTATACTAATTTATTCTACCCAACATGAGCCTTACAGATGGCTTTGATTGAATGGAATGCACCTTAATCCTAAAAACGTAGTGCCTAAAATTAATCATAACCTTGACTAAATCATAGGCATGCTTTTTTAAGGTAGAATGACTTAGCTCTATATATTTCAATTTTTTACTCATGAAAATAATTAGATATTCTTATCCAACTATCTTCTAGGTTAGAACCATAGCTATGTTATACTTAGAAGCAAAATAGTAGAGGTAAAAATATTTAGTGTAGTCTAGGCTTATCAACACATGCATTTACATGATGAAATATTTTATATCCTAGAAGGTTTTCCTCAGTTTGGGATTCCATTCTAATTTTACCTATTGCTTTAACATTAAATTTAAATTTTTAATAATCTCAATGAAACCCAAAATAAACTTTCATACAAATTTATTCTTGCCAAATAAATATTTTAATTTCTTTTCACTATTTGGTAGAGATATTATAGAAATAACATTATCAAGTTTAGGGTCTATAGAAATACATTACTTTATGATTATGTGCATTATAATATTATCTTTGGTAACACTAATTACACTCTTCTTTGGGTTAAGGAAGATACCATACCTTATACATCTTTCAAATATCCTTTGAAGATGGCCAATGTGATTAGACTTACATTTTGAGAAAATGGCTAGGTCATCCATGTAAATATAAATGCACTTTATTATTATACCTTTGAAATAAAAGTCCATGGCTCTCTATAAAGTTGATTTTGCATTTATTAATCTAATGGAATTAATTTTTAGGTAAAGGTGCCCCATTTGGTTGTGAACATAGTTTTGGCTCAATCCTCTGGGTTGACCAGAACTTGGTTGTATTTAGAGACTTCATCAAAGAAGGAAATCATATGAGATCCACTTAACATATAGATCACTTCATCAAGGGAGGGAATAGAGTAGTTATATTTATCATAAACCTAATTTATTTATGAAATACACACATAACTAAATTTATCCATTCTTCTAAAGTGATGAATTAGGAAGATAATCTCGAATGAAAGGACATTATGAACTTCCTTATGAATAAGTGGATCTAATATTAGGTTCATAGGTTGTTACCTCTATATATAAGGATTATAATCTTGCTTGAGTGGGATAGTGTGTTTAGTTGCACTCAGGTTAAATACCATAAGGTCTCCATAGGTCCAAGAGATAATAATTCGATACTATAGCAAAAAAAATTTAATTTATTCTATCTTAGTAGGGGTATAATTTAGGCCAATATGAACATATTGAGGCTTGTTTGATAATACCAAATTGATAGTTATAGACTTTTGATTTAGGCATAGTGGTCTATTAGGTTAATGCATATACATTTCATGGTCGAATATCTTTTGAAGGGATATCATTCCATTTGGAACTCAATTTTTTTTATATTTATAAATCCACATAGGTCATATTATACATCTCCTTGGTCATCCCTTTTAGACTCATCTATGACTCAGGTTTTAAATAACTCAGAATTATTGAGTAATTTTAAAATGTGTTTTTCATCTTTAAATACCTAAAAATTTATGACATTATCCAAGATTGAGGGACATGGGATCAACTCAATAGAAATTTTTTGTAGCGCTTGGTCGTCTAGAGGTGTTAGGTTTGTAGTTATAGTTTCTAATGAATTAACCACCTAATTTTATTGTCTAGGAATGGGGTTGATGTTTAAAGTATTAAACATCTCTATTAGCTCCCACAACCTATGTTTATACTTTGTAAAATAGGATAAATCACATTAGAATTTTCCCCATCTTAGTTTATTAATAGCTCATAATCGCCAAATAGTTTTAGTTCTTTGACCCTATTTTTTAATGAAAACTACACTCCTAAGATTAAGGCTTCATACTCTACTAGGTTATTGGTGCATGGTAAATTTAGCTTATAAGGAATCACATATCATTTACTTGATGTGTCAATGAAAAGAATGCCTACCCCAAAACCTTGATCAGAATGAGCCCCATTAAAGTAAAAGGACCATAAACCTAGTAATTCAAGGTCTTATCATTCTATTTTTTAACATATTCTATTATTTGGGTGTAGAAACCTTTGTCAAATAATACTAGGTTTACCCTTTCATTAATGGAATTATATTCTATGATCACATGTTTTATTCAAGATTATCTATCAATATGGATTTTATTATCTACACCCCTCTAAGGTATCTACATATGTGAGAAGTTAGTAGCCATGTATCCATTCAAGGTCTTAGACCAATCTTTACTCAGTAGCATCTTGTAGGCTTCTGTGGTATCCACTACTTGAATATATATAAATTTTAGATCCTACGTTCAAATTTCATTTATATATGAATGTTTAAGAGCTTGCCTACCAACAGTCTAACTTAATGGGTGTTAACCCTATTTTTTTACAAATATCAAAAGGAATGACATTTACAGACACTCTTGAGTATACCAAATAGCTATGAAGGTTCTTCCCAAATAGACTAATAGTAAGGAGGAAAGATGGAACCTAAACCTTATTCTTGTGTATTATCACATTGGTGTGTATGAGATTGGATTTGGGTTAAATTGTTTTTTCTATGAGGGATTTCAATAAGATATCTATTTTCTCAATGATATGGGAAAGCTCATGCAGAGTGATATTTACCTTGATATTCTCCATGTCTTATACTTTTTAAATTCAATCTTATTAAAGGTAGGTTGGATGTCTTCAGGTGCCTTGGAATTATTATCCTTTAAGGGTGGAGGATCATTTTTGACTCTAGGATCAGGAAGGCTTGTACCATTGTTAAGAGGAGTGGATGTAGTAATAGGCTACTATTATGTAGGTTCATAAGAGTGTTGCTTCCCTATTAGAGTTTTTGGAATGGCTACAACTCATTGGTAGTCTCATGTAGCTTTTTCTCCTCTTATCTAGGGAAATCTTAAGTTTTCTAATGCCATAGTAGTACTTGGAGGCCTTGATGATCCTTGAGAATTAGTATGACCATTAGCACTAGGGTGGTTTGGGACTATCTCATATTCCTCCATTTCCCTTTGTAAGATATCAAAGGCATTATAAAATTTAATGTAGTCTAACTCTCTATGATGGGTTGATTTATGCACACAACACCAATTTATTAAAGCCAAATCATAAATGTTGATCTCAGGTAGGTTATTATGTGAGGGATTTGCATGGTTGTTGGATAAGTTATGGGATGATTATTACTCTAATAGGTGAATTTTCTTGCTGAAATATCACCACCATTATTCCCAAATTGTCTTTGGAGGTCTAGAAAGTCATTGTTAAGCTTATGTACCATATTTTGTATAGATTCAAACTCATTATTAGTGGATTATTGAGGCAAACTTTGGAGATTATTCACAAAATACACCAGTGCTTGATTGTGGGATTGAGTCACTACTTCATTATTAATTAGGCTAAGGAAGCCCAAGTGTTGGTTAGGAATAATGCATCTCAATGGAAGATGATTTGTCACCAACACATGTTTTGTCATTTGTAAATTTTGGTTATGGCAAAGAGGGGGTTCAAAGCATATAGATTCATAAATTAATTTGGGATGGCCAATGCCAATAGACCTTAGGGATTGATCTACCTATCCACTTTGATGGAGTAAACATAAGCTAGAGGAAAATAGTCTACTAAAGGGTCCCTACATAGAAACATAGTTGTTCAAGGGTCTAGTGCATTCTTTTACTTTTCAAGGGCAATTAGGTTTTTAGACTATATGGTATAGTGATTACACTATACATATATTACAATATAGCATAGAAATTAATTATTAACTCATTTAGTTGTCTCTTATTGCATGTAAACTTTTGGTACACCACACTTAGGTTATTAACCTACCCAAACTTGGTGAGGAATGTATTAATAAATTGGTCCTAGATTATAATGGAACTTTTAGGTAAATTTAAGAACCAATCATACATCACATACATAAATGTAAATGGGAAAATTATATAGGAAACATATTCATGTTCAATATTTATAATCTTGAGATCATTTTTATATGAGATCATATATTTTTAGAAATACACCCTACACTTTGTGTGAAACTTGGGAGGTAACTTTATGGGTTCTTGCATAGGTCATTGAAAACTCTAAGAATGTCATCGATAAATATAGATAACCACACCATAGGTGAAACTATAGGTTAAGGTTAGTTAGGGTCCAAATAAGAGGATGAACTAGTAGGTATGATTAAGGGTATTCATCTTCCTCTAACATTTTTAGTTCTCTTATAGAATTACAAAGGGTATATTATTAGGTACCCAAGACTAATTCAATATCTAGTGATCTTCACCATAGGATCTATGTTTCTCTCAGGTTGGATAATACCTTTAAATCTTTGTTATTTAGTGATAAGGGGCTGCCCTCCTTTTAGCACTAGATGTTATTAAACCCAAGATCTAGGCTTAGGAATCACCTATGAGACTAGATGCCTGGAAGAGACTTAGGTGATAATTGGAGGACTTGGATCCTCTCATCATATGATTGTTACTAATACAATCCATGTAACATGTTGTAGTCAATGGTATTCATTAAATAAATTGTTTAGAATATATCTCCAATAGGTGCATTGCTACTACCAAAAGATCAATACCATTTTCCTCATTGACGGACAAATCTTATAAAATTCTAGTCAAACCAAGTCTAATAAGTATAAATTCATAGTTCCACTTTGTATCACATCATAGTTTCTAAAAAAGAAGATAGATTAGTTTTTCACAAGGAAACATCAAAAGAGAGAGAGTAAGGGAAAAAGAAATATTTATATATCAAAGGAAATAATAATTCTTTGAGGACCAATAACATGATTATCTATAGTTATACAATTGTATGCCAAGTTTCATGATGGTTTAGGCTCTAGTCACATAGGGAAAGAGCCTAAGTGAAAAGTATAAATGATTGATTCATAGACTATTTTAATGGAAAAATATGAGTAGGCATGTTAATCACACACAGTTCATAATAGATCTTATATAAAATGAAAGAATAAAATAGTTTAATTAGAATAACTAATACTCATCCTAATTAATGCACAAATATTGTAGGAAATCATGACTAATAGTCTTAACATTAGTGTTAATCCATTGAAGTAGAAATGAGGTAGAATACATCCATGAATTAGACACATTTACACAAATAAATCAAATTAACATTAATATAACAATGTTTATTTACAATATAGTCCCCCATTTCAGAATATTACATAGCAATATATATAGAAGAAGAACAAGGTTCATCTCCTCATAGCATGAGTTCTCACCCTAGGTAATCATGGATTGAAATGGTTATAATTAAATTATAATAAAAGATATCATATCCTAAGATAAGTGGAACAAAAATCCCAAGGCCCACCAGGAGAGTATCAAGAATAGGTTTGAGGTATACCACTCCATAACTATTTAGGACTCACCTCCTCAGCTACCAGTATGGCTATCACCAAGTTGAACTTAGGTATAGTTATTACACTATATGCCAAGTTTCATGATGGATTAGGCTCTCATCACATAGGGAAATAGCCTAAGTGAAAAGGATAAACCCTGATTCAAATATTATTTTAATGGAGAAATATGAGTAAGCATGTTAATCACACACAGTTCATAATAGATCTTAGATAAAATGAAAGAATCAAATAGTTTAATTATAATAATTAATACTCATCCCAATCAATACACAAACATTGTAGAAAAACAAGGATAATAGTCCTAACATTATTGTTAATCCATTAAAGTAGAAAAGAGGTAGAATGCATCCATGAATTAGACACATTTATACAAAGAAATAAAATGATCATTAGTATGATAATGTTATTTATAATAAAGACCCCCATTTCAAAATACTACATAGAAATATATATAGAATAAGAATGAGGTTCATCTCATAGTAGCATGAGTTCTCACCCTAGGCAATCATGGATTAAATTGGTTAAAATTAAATTATAATAAAAGATATCATCTCCTAGGATAAGTATAAAAAAACTCCAAAGGCCCACCAAGAGAGTATTAGGAATAGGTTTGAGGTGGACAACTCCCTAACAATTTAAGATTCACCTCCTCAACTACTAGCATGACTACCACCAAGTTAAACCCCTAGTCTAAGTTTTTTGAGGTTCATGGGAGGATATTGAAATAATACCTTAACTTGGTAAACTAATTTTAATATTGGAGTGGGGCCTTGAGGGATACCTTTAAATTGGACACCTAGATAATGACTACTATCGACTAAGTTTCTCTAGAACCACCTTGACCCTAAACTTATTGGCTTTCATCACCTTTCTATATATGTCCTAGTTAAATTGAATGAGGTGGGCTTAAAATTATCCTCAATCTAGAAAGGTACCATCTATGAGGAATAACATAGTGATGATAACCTATTTTAAATAGGTCAACATCTACTCCCTACTCTTAGAGGTTTTATCACTTCCAACCAAAGCCAAATTATCCCATTGTATAGTAAAAATTGATTAAGTCATAATATCAAACAATAAAAATGTTATCCTTTTATATCCAAACTAAATCAAAAAGTGAACCATCCAATAAACATTTGGCAAAGAAAATAGTCCAAATTCTAATCTAAAAATCCAATTAAATTCATTCTCATGTTTTGATAGCTTTGACAAGATGGAAGAGTGTAAAATTTAAGCTCATAAATTATTGATATAGATGTTAGTGTGTCCTTTAGTTGGTATGGTTGTGTCATATGATGACCATTAATTCATCTAGGGATTGACCAAGGTTATAATTGGGATTTTTATCCAATAGTTTAGATGTAATGAGATCATGCTATCTAGCATGATTTAACTCACTCATGAGGTCATGATCCCTATCTTAAACACCAAGAGATACTAATTGTATCAAGGCCCTAAGATCATGATATGTGTCATCTTCACATTTACCTGAGACCTTTTTTTTAGCCTAGAGTGCATTAGCTTCCCTAGTATTATAGAGAAATAAGATCTCACCACATGGCATGATCTCACTTACTTGAGATATTTGAGGTGAGGCCCAATGATCAAGGCATCCCAATGAAATGAAGAAGCAGGATGATGATAGGTGTCTCAATCTTAGACATCTAAAAGTTAGATATTCATCCATGCATTTTATGAGGCATGAATAAATAAGATCAAAACATGTGGTAGCATCCTAAAAACTTTAGACCTTGAAGAATCCCATAAATAGACTAAGTCCCAAAGATGCATGGGTAAGTGAGTGAGTGATAAGTGGATCCACCTCGCTTGTTAATTATTTGAAAAAAGGTAGTGACCATTAGCCTATATCAAAATAAAATACATGTTTATTTTCAAATATGATTTTTGCCTAGAAATGACTATGTTTAAAGACAAAAGGATGGAAAAAGGTATAAGACTAAATTAATGAAGATAAAAAAAATTCCACTTTGAAAGCCTACTTAAACCCATCATGACTAAAATGAATAAGACAAAGGATAAAGCCAACTAATCATAAAGTCACTTTTATTTAAAGGAAATTAGAAAAGGGTGTAAAAGGAAATGAAACTAATGTATATAAAAGTCCCATTTGATCCAAAAAACATAGCTAGGTAGGTCCAATACAAATGGAATGATTAAGTCAAGAATTGAAATGATAAAAAACCTTACTCCATTTATATTTAAATAACATAGAATGGGACCCAATTAGTTTAAGGATAAGAGTACAAAGAGGTTGAGACAATAAATAAATTAATCCAAACCTAAGGTGAAATTATCTAAACAAGGAAATTTTAGCATTACTAAAAACATATCTCAAGACAAACCAAGACTTCTTATAATTAGGAAAATACATACAAATATATCAATGGAGTCTTCTATTCAATCTTCTTAGACCAAGTGCACATAATTAACATTTCAAGTCTAGACTTAGCTAAAAAAGTAAAGAAAGATTAAAATCCATAATTAAAATAGATTTAGGACCTTTTCTAATCAAACCAATAGATAAAATAGGATAAGGCCTCCAAAACATTTAAAAAAGACCAAATTCTAATAAAATAGAGGTTATATGATTTCAAAAATAAATTAGGGAATAGTTTGCAAGAAAAAAAAATTGTTATTATTCTCGAAAATACTCTTGAGTATTTTAGAACATAGGAATAGTTTATAAAACCTAGAATATTTGGTTTATCCTAACTCCTAGAACATGAAACAAATCATGAAAAATAAGTAGGGAAAGACCGCATAACCCAAATCAAACAATCTCATTGACCAGTGTGTGTTAGTTTACTCATTTTATTCCTAATTTTTTTAAGGACTAGGTGATACAGTTAAGATCATCAAGCTGGTAAATTCTACTTTAGAATAAATACATGTACATTGATCTATTACTTGATAATAATCTATAACCCTGATAGATTTACCTTTGGTTCCACGCAAAGCCTTGTTCTACTACCATCCAAATGTCCATAGTCCTAGTAGAGGTTATTTGAATCACCCAAATAATGAGTTTTTTAAATAGTATATTTTATTTCATTTTCTCTTAATTTTGTCTTTTATTGAGCATCTCAATCCTAGGTTGGGGACCACTAAGGGAAAAAAATAATAGAATTATAGATTTTTCACTATCAAACCTTGGTTGTAACAGTTTCATCCAACTAAATTCAAAGATCATTAAATTGCATTTTTTGAATATCTTCAAGAGTTAAATAACTCATCCCAATACTTACTATAACACAAAGTAATTTATAACACACACACAAAGCTAAACCCTTCATTTAATGGGATCTCCATATATATATATATATATATATATATATATATATATATATATATATATATATATATATATATATATATCCTATCTCTATCTTTGATGGGGATGGGGGGTCTTGTGTTTTTGGCCTCCGCCACCTCTCTCTCTCTCTCTCTCTCTCTCTCTATATATATATATATATATATATATATATATATATAGAGAGAGAGAGAGAGAGAGGTGGGGGAGGCCAAAAATACTAAACCCTCCATCCCCATCAAATATAGAGATAGAGTTTATTGGGAGTTTAGAGTTAGTTTAATTTAGTTTATATAGAGTGGGGAGGGCCAAAAAAACTCTATCTTAGGCCACCATATAGATAATATAATATTCACGATGCTCAAGACAAGATAAGCTATGTAAGGGGGCCAAAAAACTCTATATTAGGCCACCCCAACCATATAAAGTTGAGTTCATTAGGATCTATATATTAGGTTGGAGGAGGGGGAAGATATATATATAGGGCTTGGGGGAGGGGCACAATATATAGTTTTATTGGCATAGTATATATTATTTTGACACCCCCACTTCATATATATCCACATATATTTAATGGAGATTGAAATTTAGATTATTAATTATATTTAAATGGACATATACAAAAATAAACCCATATATAGATAGGGGTCCCTTGTCAGATAGATATATAGGGAAACCTATATATCATCAAGGAGTTCCCCTATCTATCTATATATATACTATGTTGTATAAAATTCAAGTGTAAGAGGTTGTCTCAGTTGGATCTTGACTTATTATATTCAGGTTCAAACATAATGTTGTATTTTTTTACTCATCATTTTATACTCAACTACATAAACATAAATTCACATAAGGCACATGCATTATGAACTCACCTGAAGCACATTAGATAAAGAATTAGGGCCCATGTTAGGCTAGTTGTGTCATGGTGAAAGTCATCAAATATAGGACTTGGTCAATTAAAAGAGGGTTTCAACTAGAAGCATAGGCATAAGCCTTTGATAAGATAATCCTAGCATCATAGAGGTGCTAGATAGGTCAATGGGCTGCTTTTAGTTTAAGCACTCATAATAGGCTCATGCTCTAGAAAGGGTAGGAACATTTGGCATGGATTATTTCTACACTTGGTATTTCCTCTAAGCTATGGATGATGACATAATTTATTAAAGAAACACCATTAATGTCTTAAACTAGAAGCATGCATATTCATTCCATAGAAATAGAATGAACTTATAACATTACACTTGTTTTGCATTTTAATCACTTATATAAAGACATATAAACAAAATTTATAATTTATACTATAACCATTCTTTATCATTAATAAAAGTTTAAATATAAAATAGAGTTAATAATAGTCGGATCATAGTACATGACTAATTCATTCTAATTAATGACCCAAAGGCTCACAAAAGAGCTTAGGCATATACAGACAGAGCCTTCATGGAATCCAAGCTATTCCTAGATATAATGAGGGCCATTAAACTATATTCAAGACTAATTATGTATATCTTCATTGCACTAATTTCACATTCTTTGCTTCACTAGTTCAATCTCCTTTTATAGCTATATAATAATGTCTTTGCTAGGGTGGAGTACCCATGTGAAGTACCAATTTGGAGCCCTTGTGATCATTCCACAAGATCCATCACATTTTGAGATTAATGATAAATTCACCACATATCATCTAACTTGGAAGATGCCCTCAGAATCCTAGAATTGATTAGCCACCTACCAGCTAATACAAGGTGTGTGTTGATTCCTCTATCTATCACCAAGATGTCAAAAAATCATCATTAAAAATTATATATCATGTTTATATGTATATCATGATGGTGTGAATATTTACATAACAAAACAAGGGGCCCAACATTACCCCATACAAAATTTCTAGCCCATCCTCAGACTAGGCTATCAAAATCCTTAACACATAGAATTTGGGTATGTTATCCTTAATCTTGGCACTAAATTCTTTAATTCCATTTATGGTGATTTTTATTTATTTAGTGGCACTTTATATTTTAGTGGAGGTCACAATAAGTGTAAGCATGTCAGTCTTTTCCTATTCCTTTCTGAAGACCTCTAGATTTGTCTTAGCCTTAGTCATACCCCCATCCAGGATTGCTCTTTGATCCTAGGATTTAGTTTTCAAAGCATAAAAGAGTGATTCTAGGTTTTGTTCTTGGTATTTTATATATGTTTTTAGAGCATTGACATTCCCCATTATCTATGTATGCTCTGACCTACTCACATAGTACACCTACACCATCAACTTCTTTATTTCCTCCTTTTCATACTTGAGGCACACATCTATAACTGACACTTGGTTGGAAAAGATTGAGAATATGGTGTCAGATACATTTATACCCTCCTATAGATTCATGAAGAGGTCCTCCACCTCTTCAATATTAGAAAAAATATCCTTCTAAATAATAGTGAAAGGAACTTTTTCTTCTTCTTCTTATGTCAGATCTAGTTTCATCTTTGGAAGCATCTAGTCCACTACTACACATATTTTATCAACCTCAGAGAGGTTCAAAGTATCCACATCAATGAAAAGGGATGGTTTGACCATATATATGATCTCACATAACTAATTTTGTTTGAATTTTATGGCCTACACTTCATCATTGACATATTTATAGAGTTTCTTCCATTTTTGTGCTCTACCATCATTCATGATATTTTTGTGTACCACTTCAATTTCCATTCTAAGAAATTCATTACCAAAATAAACTAATTTCATGGTGTGAAGGTTTATGATAAGGGATTCATGCTCTTTCTTAGGTTATTTTGGGCCCAAAATGGCCTTTTTAGGTACCTCAAAGTGAGGCTCATCCATGTAGTGATCTAATGCAAATGTAAGTTGTTTGCATGTTTTGGTTGTGGTAGCCTCAGGTGGCATGGTGTCAAACATGTAAGAATATTCATCCTTCAACCCCTTATGCACCTTCTCTCTTATTTTCAATTTTTTTCCATCCTTCTCGATGATGGCTAGCTCTATTTTATCTTCCTCCTCTTCATTAGTGCCACTACTTTCTTTGGCACTTTCTGTTTCTACCTCAAATTTGCTTTTCAGACTTAAGAAAAAGAAACTAAAAGAAAGTAATGGACAAGGCTTGGAAGTACCTGGACTAAAGATTGCGCACCATAAATCCATACGTTTGTGGGCACTCCTCTTTGGCTGTGGAGGAATGACACCTGCAAGAAAAAAGGAAACTAGGACAAGAAAAATGTTAGACAGATAAGCAGTGGGTTGCCAAGCAAAGGCTTGTTCCCAGAAGTGTAAAAACTTCCTTAAGGGAGGTCAACCCACTATTTTGATAAGATAAGTGACTGATAAAAGACAGAATGCCAGAATACAGAAGTGACAAAGAAAGTAGAAAGGAAAGAAGAAAGCAAAATGATTACCTGAATGAAGGAGTTGGGCTGAAGACAGTCGCCGAGGTCGGAAATGTCGCCGGCGTCGGTTATCTGATCTGCCGGCGTCGGCTATCCTACCGACGTCGGTTGGGGAAGTTACCGGCGTCGGTCGGGGTTGTGGCCTGTAGTCGGGTTTGAGCAGGGTCTGGTCTGAGTCTTGCTCTGTGGTCTGTCTATGGACGGGTTTGAGTCTGATGGACGGGTCTGAGTCTGATGGACGGGTCTGTGGATGGTCTTAGGCAGAGATACAGGGGAGAGGAAGAGACACAGAGGACAGGGAAGAGGAGGATTCACAGAGGAAGGGGCCTGAGAAGGCTTTGCAGCCTCTCAGGGGGAGGATAGAGGGAGCAGAAGACAATAGAAGATAGATGATTAAACTAAAAAAAATAAAAAAACCAGACTAGCTTACCTTTAGCCTGCTGAATGAAGAGAGAAGAAGATGTTGCTGGAGCCACGAAAGAGTTGCTGCAAGGAGAAGATACTGATCCAGGGCCTTTTTTTTACCTATTGCTGCTACTGCACGAGGTTAAGACAGAGGAGAGATGAGAGCCAAAGCATCGAGAGAAGCTGTTTGCGAGCTCAAGAGTCCATGGGGTGCAACGGATGCAGAAGGGGATAATGAAGGCTACCGACACCGGCAGTTTCGCCGATGTCGGCCGAAGGGTTGCCGATGTCGGCGGTCGCAGGATGGGCACAGAGGCTAAAAATAGCCTCTGCCCATTCTTGCACGCCGCCGGGCGAGGGGTCATGGGCAGAACGGTCACAAGGATGCCAAAATGGACGAGGGGGGATATAATGGTGAGATTTGGGCTAATAAATGCTAGGGGGAAGGTGGAGGGATTCAAGGGAGGATCCAAGGAGGCAAGGGTAGGGTGGAAAGGGGGCCTCATTAAATTAAAAATAGATGTTAATTTCTAATTAATAAGACTTAGGTGGGTTAGGGACCAAGGAGGACTAGGAGGGAGAAAGGACCAAGGGGGAGAACCAAGGTGCAGACACGTTTGCGGTGTCTACATTTGCCCCTTTTTGTCTTGTTGGTTGTTCTAGATGAACTGCAAGACAAAAACAGGAGTTGGTTGCCCCAGAAAAAGGATGAGGTGTTCCCCCCTCAAAGCGATAGTTGAGAGAAGGGAACCGAAGATCGAGTGTCGATTTGACAGAGAAATGGATAGAAGAGAGTTAGTGAAAACGCTGCCATAGTCGTGATTGCGCGTAGTCCACTTCACGAGAGGGTCAGGTCAAATTGTCGCATGTCAAGGGTCAAGGAGTGCCAAAATTGAAGTAATCGGGCCCCAGCCTTTAGTCATCTACTGATCGGGTCACTCAATCTAAACTGAAGCTCCAAATGGTCGTCGTGTCCCAGGTATCCAGGGCTCAGGAAGTGCTCCCAAAAACACGAAAAAGCCACAAGTAGTAGGGATCAACTGGCTCATGATCCTATACTTGTGAGTGGTCAAAAAAAGTCTGCGGACAATTCTGCTAACCATCCGTGAGGTAGCACACACGCAAAAACAACCAAGGCAACACGCTGTCTTGGAAGAAGGTCGAAGAAGATACGCATGATCGCCAATGGTCATTGGTCAAGAGGATGGATGGACGAAAGGATGCGGCCGAGCTAACCCCAGAAGACCCCATGTCAATTGAGTGCTGCCTACATAGCCCTGGTGATAGGGCCTCAGGCCGATGTAGTTCTCCCTAAAAGGGAGGGAGGGTCAGAGGGATTGATTGGTCTTGGTCAAAGTCGATGACTGGTTTTGGTCAAAGGTCTTGGTCAAAGGTGACGAAGTTGGGCGTGATAAGAGTCAAAGAAGAGAAGGTTTGTCCATCATAGAGACGAACAAATGGGGGTGGTCGAGCTAACCTCAGAAGATGTGGTATCTGAGTGCTGCCTACATAGCCCTTGTCCTAGGGCCTCAGACTAATGTAGTTCAGACTAAGAGGGTTAAAATGGTCGGTGATGAGATTGGTCATGTGTTGAAATGACGAGGGTAAGATGAGGATAAAAGGATGCTACAGATGGTGTATTCTGTAGAAGTGGTCGAGAGTCTTTCATCCCTAGCAAGTCTCCATAGTCGCGATGGATGTATGCTAAAAATGAATGAAAGGGTCTATTTATGCTTCAGCAAGTATTGGTTTATGCTTAACATAAATTGGGTCTGGTCGGTAGTTTCCATGTGTATTGGTGTCCATAGAAACTATGCAAAAAGGACAAGGATGATGCCTGATGTCATGTTGAAAATGTCGAGGCTGGGTTGAAAAATGTTGAAGTTGGCTTGGTTTAAGGGTGAGTCGACAATTGACGTGGCCAAAGCGTGACCAAAGTGTAGAGAAAAGGTGAAAGGCAAATTGCTCTTTCATTGACAAAGACCAAAAAAGGAAGCATAGATAGGGGTGATTAGAACCAAAGCCCCATTCATGCATTGCGTCGTTGACCAGTGTGGTGTTAGAATGGTAATCGAATCACTTTGACATTAAAGTGAGCTCGAAGTCCCTTGAGCCGGTGATAGGAGGAGGATAGGGTAACCCAGTGTAAGAGTAGGAATAACCTTGCCCCTTTTATAGGAGACCTTGAGACAACTAGAAGCCAATGTCCGTGACTCTGTTTTTTTTTTTTTTTTTTTTGCGCAGACTGATCGATGCGGGAAGCCTGCATAGAGATGTCATTTGATGTAATGGTCATGTTGCGAAGCTAATCGATGTGGGAAGCTTCTAAAATAGTTGCTGTTTATTGCCAGAGTAGTCATAGCCATCCTTCGAGGGAGTGGTCTATATTTTTGCTTGATAATGTTTGAAAAGTTGGCCTAGCTGTCCTTCAAGGGATCAGTCTAGTAATACAGCAATGATAGTACAGCTGTCCTTCAAGGGATCAGTCTGTCTTTTTTAATTTGACTTGATTTAGAGACCATGGATATGTTTTGACATCGTGATTTGTATATATTGATAGAAATGAGAGTCACAGACAAGACTGTAGAAGCTCAAGGACGCCCCTTTTATTAGGACAAAGCATCACTGCATCCTAAAAGGGTTGTAGAGGACTTGTTAAGGGGGAATAGGGTTGAAAGGGATGAGGATTAAGAGGACGAGGATTGCTCAAGGGACGAGCTCAAGTTACGTGTCAAGTAGACGGGTACTCGACTAGCAGAAGAATGGTCGAAGATGCAACGCATTAAGAGGCTCAGGTTCTGGCCGTCCGTCGAGGGAAGACAGACGATAAGTCCCTGACCCATACTTGTGCGTGATGATAAAAGGTCCAAGCCAATTGGGAGTGAATTTGCCTCGTTTACTTCGCTCCATATTGGTCACGTGCTGATTCTCTTTGAGGACGAGGTCTCCGATGTTGAAATCTCGTTCTCGTAGATTTTTGTCGTAGGCCCGCTTTATGCGACTTTGGTAGACATGGAGATGATTAAGGGCAGCCAGACGGCGCTCGTTGAGTAACTCAAGTTGAGCTAGGCGATCTTGACGAAAGTCATCATTGGAGAGAATGTCATGCAGGGAGATACGAAGAGACGGGATCTATACTTTGAGAGGTAAGACAGCCTCTATTCTGTACACGAGAGAAAAGGGAGTAGCACCCGTAGAGGTTCGGATGCTAGTGCGGTAGGCCCACAAAGCGAAGGGGATATGAACATGCCAATCCCTTCCTGTATCGTCGACCACCTTCATGAGAATTTTGGTGAGAATTTTGTTGGAAGCCTCGGCCTGCCCATTTGCTTATGGGTAGTAAGGCGAAGAAAAGCTGAGTTTGATGCCAAATGAGTCGCATAGTTTTTGGACAGTCTTATTTTTTAGGGACTTGCCATTGTTGGTGATGATTTTGTGAGGGACACCGAAATGACAGATGATGTGGCTGCTGATGAAGTTGACAATTTTGTCGGCTTTTGTGGAGACAAGAGGAATGGCTTCCACCCACTTGGTGAAATACTCAGTGGCAGTGATGATGGACTGATGACGAAGAGACGAGTGAGGGTTGATCTCACCGATGAGATCCAAGCCCCACTGAGAGAAAGGCCAAAAATCCTGAGCGACTTGCAAGGCGTGGCTGGGGAGATGAAGCAGGTTAGAGTGCTGCTGACACTTGATGCAACACCGAACATAATCGCTACAGTCTTGATGAAGGGTGGGCCAATAATAACCCAGGCGAAGGAGGCGCTTGGCAACCGAATTTCCACTGAAGTGTCCACCACAAATCCCGTCGTGGACTTGCTTTACGGCATGAGAAGCTTCATCGGAGGTTAGACAGCGAAGAAGGAGACCGTCGAAACCTCGCTTATAAAGAAGACCCCCTAGCATGGTATAGCGAGCTGTGCGCTTGATGAAGGCTCGCCGCGCATTGCTAGAGAGGTTGGGAGGAGTGACAGAAAGAGACAAGTAGTCCATAAGTTGCTTATACCAGTCATCTTGTGGGCTAGAATTGATAGTGTTGATATGGTTGATGTGAGGAGAGATGTATGAAGGCAAAGGTACGCGATGCACTGTGACAAAAAGGCGAGATGATGATGATGAAGATGGGATATGCGAAGCAAGAGAAGCCATGGTGTCGGCAAACTTGTTCGTAGAGCGTGGAACAGTCTGCAAGAGGTAATGGTCGAAAGATGCCAAAAGAAGGTCAGCACGATTCTTATACCTCTGTAAAACTTCATTTTTACAGAGATACGAACCGTTAACTTGATTAACGACGAGCTGCGAGTCGCCGAAGATGTTGATAGACTTGATGTGGAGAGAAAGGGCAGTCTGAAGTCCCAAAATTAAGGCCTCGTATTCGGCCATGTTATTGGTACAATCGAAGTCAAGCTTGAAAGATAGAGGCAAGGGCTCCCCATCGAGTGGGATGAGGATGACCCCTGCACCCCCACTGAGTTGACATTTGGAGCCATCAAAGAACATAGTCATCTGGTAGACGGTGTCATCGGTGGAAAGAGTAGCGATAGACTCGTCAGGGAACTCACAGTGTGAAGGTTGGTTGTCGGGAAGAGGGGCATCCGCCAGTTGGTCAGCAATGGTTTGCCCCTTGATAGATTTCTGTTGGATGAATACGAAGTCAAACTTAGCAAGCAGCATGAGCCACCGAGCCATACGTTGATTCTGATATGGCTTGGAGTGCATGTACTTGAGAGGGTCGGTGTGAGTGACGACAAAGGTTTTGTGGTTGAGAAGATAGTGGCGGAGCTTGGTAGCGGAAAAGACTAATGCCAAACAGAGTTTCTCGGTATGAGTATACCGAGTTTCATAGTCAACCAGTGTTCGGCTGATGTAGTAAACTGCTTGCTCGCGATGATGCTCATCTCAGTGCGCGATCATGGCACCTAACGAATGGTTGGTAGCAGAGATATAAAGGTAGAAGGGTTGGTCGTCCTTAGGTGGAATGAGGACTGGTGGAGAGACCAGATAGCCTTTGAGGGCTTCAAAAGCCTCTTGACAGCCCTTATCCCATTTAAAGGAGACATCTTTCTTAAGGAGGTGATGAAAAGGTTGGTAGCGGTCTGAAAGCTGCGAGATGAAATGGCGAACGGACTGGAGCTTCCCTTGGAGACTGCGAAGCTGCTTGAGATTGGTCGGGGGCGGCATTTTGAGAATAGCGCGGATCTTGGCGGGATCTATCTCGATACCACAGAAGGAAACGATGAAGCCGAGAAGTTTGCCTGAGAGGACCCCAAAGACACACTTCTTGGGGTTGAGGTGGACATTGTATTGAAGAAGACGAGAGAAGATGATTGTGAGAATGGTCAAGTGGTCGCGGCGGAGCTTGGACTTGCCGAGAAGGTCATCCACATAGTCCTCCATGATTTTGTGGAGGAGATCGTGGAAAATGTAGGTCATGGCGCGCTGATAAGTGGCACCAGAATTTTTTAGGCCGAAAGGCATGACTCGATAGCAGAAAGTCCCCCATGGGGTGATAAAGGTAGTCTTGTGCTGGTCTTCCGGTGCGATCAGGATTTGATTGTATCCTGAAAACCTGTCCATAAGAGATAACATCTCATGGCCGGCCGTAAGATCAACAAGCTGGTCAATGTTAGGCAGAGGAAAGTCGTCTTTGGGACAGGCTAGGTTAAGGTCGCGATAGTCCGTGTAGATCCGAATCCCCCTAGTTGCTTTAGTAACTGGGACGATGTTAGAGACCCACTGTGGATAATCGATGGGTTGGATGAAGGAGACAGAAAGAAGGCGCTGAAGCTCCTCTTTGAAAAGAAGCGCAACGTGAGGATGCATCTTTCGAAGCTTCTACCTAACAGGCTTAGCCTCTGGTTTGGTGACAATGTTATGGGTAGCAATGGTGGGGTCGATGCCAAGCATGTCGCTATAGGTCCAGGCAAAGGCCTTGCTATGGTTGGAAAGGAACTGGGCATAGTCAAGCTGCTCCTGAGTGTCTAAAGATTGGCCAATCTTTAAGACGTGAGGAACATCGGAAGAAGAAGGGAGGTTGATGTCAATGGTGGATTCATTTAACATAACCTGGGTCTCGGAAGGGAGGAAACGCTGGACGAAAGAGTCATCGGCACCCATGTAGGAAAGGATGGCGTCATCATCAACGCAGTGGACAGTGTGAATGGTTGCCGACTCATCCTCTACCATGCTAGGAAAGATGAGAGGGAGAGACTTGGGCACCCCATTGAGCTGATAGGTCAGGGGTTCCAGGCGGACGGTGTTTATGGAAAAAAAACTAGGAGGGATGGAAACCACCGACTCCGTAGGTGACGAAGGAGAAATGGGCGAGTCTGGAAGAGATTGGTCAGTGGTTGGTTCGGGACAAAGGTCGGAAGGAGCCTGAGTGGGGTCATGATATCCCAGGCCATAGCGTTTCTTGGCATCGTGATCATTGAGCAGCTCGATGGGCTGATGGGAGCCCTGCTCATAACGTCCGAAACCAAAACCCTTCCATGCACACCTATGAAGGTAAGTGTGTGCAAAGGCAGGGTTGCCAAGAAATGAGAAATCAGATGTGAAAGGTTGGGGTGAAGAGAGGGAAGTGCCGTAGGTAGGGGCTTGATTAAGCCCTCCATAGACAAAGCTGGTTCAGAAGTGAGGAGGACCATAAGGTACGACCGTCCCGATCTGATGGTCGTAATTAGGACTGAGGTGAAGGCATCCATACTCTTGCGGAGTTTAGAACATGTCGAGGGTCAACAAGTGATATTCCCCAAGTGATAATCATTGGAAGATGTCTTCCATGGGGTCTTTGGTCGGCGCTTGAAGAGGAGGGGTGAGGGCAACCGCTGATTACGAACTGGTCGAAGCTTCCGCAGAGGGAGGCGGTGCCGGAGTGGATGGCTTGATGGGAATGAGGATGTCGTAAGGACGGTAGGTGGTGTTGCAAGTCTTGAAGGGTGAAGGGTCAGCAGGAATGGTGTGGACTTGCCCGTCATGCTCGAACTTCACACAACGGTGCAGGGTGGAGGGTATACAGGCCATGGCACGGATCCAAGGTCGGCCCAGTAGAAGGTTGTATTGAAACTCTCCTTCGATGATATAGAAGAGCTCTGGGACTGTGCGTGGACTAACGCGAATGTGGAGGATGACTGTGCCAATGGTCGTGGCGGTGGTGTCATTGAAAGAGCATAGGATCGCGTCAGTTTTGGAGATGCAGTTTTGAGGAAGAGCCAGTTGATCAAAGGCGTGGGTAGAGATTATGTTGATGCTAGTGCCGCCATCGATCATAACGTGTTTAATGCATGTCCGATCAACATAGGCAGTGATGAAGAGGGCGGCGTCCTGATCTTCCGTGTTAGATGTGGGAATCTCAGAATCGCTGAATGTGATGGAAGCGACAGGAGACAAGGAGTGGACGAGGGCAGCGAGTGGTTGGGGGTCCTCAGGTTGGACCTCTGCTGCCTGCAAGGCTTGGATAAGGGCTTGACGGTGCTGAGGCGAGGTTTGGATAAGGTCGTAAAGAGACATCTTCACAGGTGTCTGGTGAAGCTGCTTTAGCATGGAGTCGTGGATTGGCCCAGAAGAGGAAGACGAAGAAGGTTGGGACGCGCCAAGGATAGAGATTTTAGGCTTGGGCGCAAGGGGTGGCTTGACGAAGGGATAGGTCCAAGGAATGGTAGCTTTTTCTTTGGCCTTGTCCTTTTGCGATCTAGTGGTTATACGGATGGCATTGATTTTGAAAATGGGAGGCGAAGAAGGGGTCATGTCTTACTGGTGAGATGTTGACGTGTTTGAAGAAGTTGGACAGGAAGGAGTCGGGGTCTGGTCAAGAGTGTCCTCAAGGAGAAGAGTGTCTTTCTCCATGTGGCGGCGAATGACAGCCTTGAGGGCACAGCAAGTCTCGGTGTCGTGTCCTGGTGTACGATGATATAAACAAATTTTCATATCGTCGAACCAGGAGGGCTTGGACCCGAGAGGTTGGAAAGGCTTGATGGGCAGAAGAGTTATGTCGGAAGTCTGGAGAAGTCGGTGCAATATCGACGAGTATGAGCCCAATAGAGGGTCCGTGCTATTTGATATGCACGAGGTTGGTGACTTTTGCTTAGGCAAGGTTAGAAGAGGTTTTCGTACCACCTTATGGGTTGATGGCATGGTGACAGATGGAGACGGCTCTTTCTTGATGATTGATACTGCCTTTTTAGGAGAGGGATGACTGGAGGTAGGCAGAGGAAGCAAAGGAGGCAACGAGTTTTGGTTGAAGGTCGGAGTGGGAAGGATGCTAGCCAAGGTTGAAGGATGGGGGCCCAAAATGGATGGCAATGGTGATGGAGAAGGAGGCGTTCGTTTCTGCGGTCTGGCAGTCTTCTTCGCCTTGGTCAGAAGACTGCTACTGGTCGAGGTCTGGCCTAAGTCCACCTTCACTTACGGGTGAGTGAGGGAGGAGATAGGACGAACGCCAAATGACTTGATGGGTTTGGACGAGATAGATGCAGGCTTTGGTTTGGACGGGTTTGGTTGAGGTTTGAGAGTCTGGTCTTTGTCAAGAGTCTGACGAGATTCCGCCTTAGGAGGATTAGCGGCATGTGATGAGAGGGCGCAGGTATGTTGAAGGGCTTTAAGACACTCCCACAACACCTGAGGCATCACTTTCCTCGAAGGGAGAAGTTTGATCTTGTCCACTAACTGGGAAAATGGCTGAGAGGAAGATGTCGATGGTTGTGAGGTTGAAGACGAGATGGGTGTAGTGGTCTTGGACACATGATGTGGTGAAGTCATGACAGATCTAGATGAAGACGAAGGAGAGACAGGTTCTTCCCTGGGTGGAGAAGAAACCGGGGAGTGAGGCTCCTCCAGCGGGTAAAGGGCAGGGATGACGGTGCCCTCCACTTGCGGCTGAGGAGTAGGAAGGGTCGGGTCCTCCATAGGCTGCAGAAAGGAGGATGGCGAGACTGGTGGTGCTGATAAGGCCGAGGCATCCTCCAAGATGAGAGAGGTCAATGGAGAACTAGCCAGGGAGAGAGGCTCGTCCACATGTGACGGATTGATAGATGGACTAACCTCCAGAGGTTGATTGGGGATGAAAGGAGAGACCGTATTGACTGTCCGAATATTGTGCTCATGATTGTCGTCAATTAAGGTCTGGACATTGTTCTGAGTTGGCGGATGATTGGGGAAAGGTTGTTTGAAGATGTCAACAGCCTGATTAGGGGGTGCATTTGGATTGTCTAAGATGAGATCCCCCTTCTCAAGCATGTCTTGTATTATGTTCTTAAAGGTCTTGCAGTTCTCCGTGTCATGGCCCTTAACACGGTGGAAGCTGCAGAAGTCTTGCTCCCTATACCACGCGGGGATGGCGTGTGAGGGATCGAATTGCGGAGGAGGTCGGGTTTGAGGGAGATTGAGGACTCCCTGTTTAAGAAGCTTTTCCAGCACAGACGCATATGATTCTCCAAGAGGAGTATATCGTCGCTGCAAGTATCTTTGCTGGAATTGCCGAGTAGCGCTCTGAGATGTAGAGGGCTCAGGCTGATTGGTCGAAGAAGATGAAGGTCTGACAACCACGGCATTAGCTGAAGCCTTGGATTTAGAATTGGATGATGATGCCTTGGCAGAAGAAGAGTCATTGGTCTTAGAGCTGGGATTCTTACTCCGCAACTTGACTTTGTTCTCCTCGATGGCACGCAACTCAAGTTTGCGGGCCATCGTGAAGGCCTCGTCAAAAGTGCGGAAGGTTTGAACCCTCAGAGTGGAAGAGATATGTCGGGCACAGGCTTGAGAAAAGAGTTCAATAAGCTCAGCCTAGGGCAAGGAAAAGGAGAGTTGGTTGATAAGGCCTCTCCATCGAGCCACGAAGTCAGCTATGGACTCGTCCTCGAATTGCCGAATAGAATAGAGGTCCGTGATTGAGACCTTCTTAGTTATGTTGATAGAAAAGTGATCGAGGAATAGCTGAGCCAATTGCGTGAATGAGAAGAGGGAATGACTAGGAAGGGAGCTGTACCAGTCAAGTGCAGCACCCGAGAGAGACATAGGAAACGTGCGTAAGAGTAACGCATCGTCATGGCCAATGAGGTAGCAGGCGTGTCTGAATGCCCACAAATGTTGTTGTGGGTCTTCCTTTTTTTGAAAGCGAGAAAACTTTGGAAGCTCCCACTGGCTAGGATATGGTCTGATTGGGACAGAAGGATGGATGGGCTCGTTACAGATCTGTTCGTATGAAAGAGTGTTGTGTGAGCCGGAAACAGAGGTCTCAAGACTGGTCATCTTGTCCATCAGCATCTTGATGATGTCTGCCGACGGATTGACGGGTGGTGCGCCCCCTAAGTTGTAGGGCGCTTGGAAGAGGTTAGAGGAGGCGTGCGACATAGTCGGTTGTAGAATGTACGGATGACTAATCGCAGGGGCAGAAGTGAAGGCTAAAGGTGGTTGGTTAGAAGACATAGCTGGGCTCGTTGTTGCCACGAGAGGTTGGACTGTGGTAACGGGGGCCAAGGGATAAGAAGCCACCCTGGTGTTGATAGGGGCCAGGGTAGGCGGGATAGAGACGACAAGGTTTTGAAAAGGAGTGGATAGCGGTTGAGCGGGTTGAGGTTGACAAGGGGCCGGAACCCCGGTGGAAGTGGGCCCAATGATAGAGGGAGAGGCCACACCTGGGGGATTGGCCAAAGTCTGGTCAGTGGTCAAAGCGATGGCTTGAGTGTCCGAAGGTTAAACTATGGATGTTGTCGATACAGCTGTAGTCACGACAAGGGAGGTTGGCATTCCGTAGATCGGATTGCCCAAGGAGTCTCGCGTTCAGCTATGCGCGATATAGTGTTGCAAATCCTTGACATTGAGGTCCAAGAATCGCTCGAAGTCTTTGTCCCCTTCTTGGACAATGGGAGTCTGCGGTGGGGTTGGATGGACAGGAGTTCTTTCGGTCTCTGAGTTGAACTCCATTGTAGGCTTGGTCACGGATGGGGTGGACGGAAGTGGTTGACGGCAGGCGTGGTCGACAAGAGCCCTGGCTTGGCTACGAGTGAAAACCATGCAAGGCAAAGAAGGTTCAGGTCTCAGGAACTGTGTTGCCCAGTTTCAGAAGACCAGGATGAAGTCTTTGACAGAGAAAGGACAGGTTTCAGGTTGCTGGTTTTGGAAAAAAACGGACAGTGACAGAGATCGACGTCGATTGAAAAACTGATGTCGGTAGGAAATGAGGCTGACGTCAGTCAGATAACCGATGCTGGTAACAGATGAAGCCGACGTCGGTATCAGAACCGATGCTGGTGACAGGGGAAGCCGACGTCGGTGGAAGAACCGATGTCGGTGACTGTCTTTTCTAGAGAGCCAAAAGGTTCTTGGAAAAACAAAGAAGAAAACGTCCTCACACACTCAAACAAACAGATGAGAAGAGGAAAATAGAGAAAGACAGACAAGCCTAAGCGATAAATCCTAGGAATTAACCTTAGAAACTTGTGGCTTATGCCTTAGATGAATGTTTGGGGGAGATTGGCTGAAAAATGGGTCCTAGAAGAAGGCGGTCTAAGGATGGTTTCAGGTGTTGTTTTAGGTGCTCAAAGATCTGTGTTAGGGTCTGGTACGTGGCCTGGTGCTAAGGAGCAAGCTCCCCTCACTTCACGATTCCAGTGGTTAGCTGGTCTCGCTTAGCCAAGATATACCTCGCCTAGAGTTTAGACTCCGCCAGAGAACGGAGTGGGCTTCCCCCTTGGTGATGAAATCCAAGTAGGGTCACCGGGATGGGTAAGGTATCCGCTGGGTGATGAATTCCCAGTCGGGCCTTGTCTCAGGTATGTTTTATGTGTGTTTTAGTGCATGTGATTCGGTAGTGTAACATAAAGTGTCTACGGTTTATTCAATATGCGCCTAAGTTACTAGATGTGGACTAATGCAAGCACAAGCAGAAATGAAAGTGCAATATGTTTTAAGCCCAAGTCGAAATGTGATATTGTTATGAAGACAAGATGGAGAAAGGGACGAGAGTATGATATTTAGACTAGTCTAGAATGCAAGGAAGAAAGGTTTGTTTTAGCCCTGCTTATAGTGTCATTTGGAATAGAAGAAAGAGACAAGAAGGAAGGAGCCTAAATGCACCTAAATGAATGAAAAGGAAAAGGAACCCAGGAGGAACCTAGGGTCCCACCGGGCGTGCCAGAGATGTTTCTACCTCAAATTTGCTTTTCAGACTTAAGAAAAAGAAACTAAAAGAAAGTAATGGACAAGGCTTGGAAGTACCTGGACTAAAGATTGTGCACCGTAAATCTAGATGTTTGTGGGCACTCCTCTTTGGCTGTGGAGGAATGACACCTGCAAGAAAAAAGGAAACTAGGACAAGAAAAATGTTAGACAGATAGGCAGTGGGTTGCCAAGCAAAGGCTTGTTCCCAGAAGTGTAAAAACTTCCTTAAGGGAGGTCAACCCACTATTTTGATAAGATAAGTGACTGATAAAAGACAGAATGCCAGAATACAGAAGTGACAAAGAAAGTAGAAAGGAAAGAAGAAAGCAAAATGATTACCTGAATGAAGGAGTTGGGCTGAAGACAGTCGCCGAGGTCAGAAATGTCGCCGACGTCGGTTATCTGATCTACCGGCGTCGGCTATCCTGCCGACGTCGGTTGGGGAAGTTACCGGCGTCGGTCGGGGTTGTGGCCTGTAGTCAGGTTTGAGCAGGGTCTGGTCTGAGTCTTGCTCTGTGGTCTGTCTGTGGACGGGTTTGAGTCTGATGGACGGGTCTGAGTCTGATGGACGGGTCTGTGGATGGTCTTAGGCAGAGATACAGGGGAGAGGAAGAGACACAGAGGACAGGGAAGAGGAGGATTCACAGAGGAAGGGGCCTAAGAAGGCTTTGCAGCCTCTCAGGGGGAGGACAGAGGGAGCAGAAGACAATAGAAGATAGATGATTAAACTAAAAAAAATAAAAAAACCAGAC
The DNA here is from genome assembly GCA_037957365.1 of Torreya grandis. NCBI lineage: Eukaryota > Viridiplantae > Streptophyta > Pinopsida > Cupressales > Taxaceae > Torreya > Torreya grandis. The sequence continues at coordinate 2,510,773 of JARHVA010000419.1, forward strand.
TAGCTTACCTTTAGCCTGCTGAATGAAGAGAGAAGAAGATGTTGCTGGAGCCACGAAAGAGTTGCTGCAAGGAGAAGATACTGATCCAGGGCCTTTTTTTTACCTATTGCTGCTGCTGCACGAGGTTAAGACAGAGGAGAGATGAGAGCCAAAGCATCGAGAGAAGCTGTTTGCGAGCTCAAGAGTCCATGGGGTGCAACGGATGCAGAAGGGGATAATGAAGGCTACCGACACCGGCAGTTTCGCCGACGTCGGCCGAAGGGTTGCCGACGTCGGCGGTCGCAGGATGGGCACAGAGGCTAAAAATAGCCTCTGCCCATTCTTGCACGCCGCCGGGCGAGGGGTCATGGGCAGAACGGTCACAAGGATGCCAAAATGGACGAGGGGGGATATAATGGTGAGATTTGGGCTAATAAATGCTAGGGGGAAGGTGGAGGGATTCAAGGGAGGATCCAAGGAGGCAAGGGTAGGGTGGAAAGGGGGCCTCATTAAATTAAAAATAGATGTTAATTTCTAATTAATAAGACTTAGGTGGGTTAGGGACCAAGGAGGACTAGGAGGGAGAAAGGACCAAGGGGGAGAACCAAGGTGCAGACACGTTTGTGGTGTCTACACTTTCCTCAAAGGACTCATCTTCTTGTTCCTTGAGGGGTTATTCCTCAGACTTTTCCCCTTCATCTACTTTTTCCTCCTAGGGTTTCTCAATGCTCACCTCTAGGTTTATTCTATTGATGATAGCATAACCTTTTTTTTATTGGGGTTCCACCTCAATCTCCTTTTTCTATTCTAAGGCACTAGTATTTCCTTTCTTTTCTTCAAGTACCCCTTCACTAATTTGGTGTGCCTATTGTGCATCTTTATTTTATTTCCTATTGGGAGAATTAGTCACCTTATTTTATTTCTCAAAGGTTGGTCCCACGCTTGTAGGAAACTTATTCATCTTCTTCTCTTTTTGGTCCTTCTATTCCTTGGCCTTATCTTCCTTGGCCTCAACCTTCTCAATATCTACCTCACTTAGGCCCATTTCCTTTAAATACCTCCTTTTCATTTTCTAGCACAAATGTCATCTAATTTCTTGCTTTTTATGGTATATTTTATTCCACAACTTTCTCTTTTACTCTTCTATCCATAGAGGCTATGTGGAGCATTCTTCTCTAGATGAGAATCTCATCAACTTATTTGATTCTTTAAGAATGAAAATTGTGCCACTTTAGAAGGCCTCTTATACATCTTTGATGATAGGCTCCTCCTTTTCATTGACCTGTATAATGTAGGTCTTTGTTCCTTCTTCTTCTTCCATCTATTCCTCTAGTCTACATATGAGGGTCTCTTCCTTCTCCATTTCTACCAAAGTTATTATAAGGAGTGTAATGGGTCCCTTAGAATTATTATTTTTCTACTTCTTACTAGAATAATAATTATTTGGCATGAGGGTTACACACTTGATTGGAGATGGAGGTATTTATTGTTCTTCGAAGGTGATCCTCAACTTGATGCATTCTTTAATCCCCTCAAGTGTATCTCCTTATTTATTTTGGGGAGACTTATACTATATATTTGGTACTAGATTAACTTTTTCATTGATCAAGAGGGGTGATCATCATATTTATCAGGTTTGACACCATTATTTCAAGGCTTAATCTCATAATATATATTTAATATGTGCCTAGTTATAATTTCCATCTAGAGGGGATGGAGGTCCATTCGATCAAAGTCATCCACCTCATCCTTGGTGGCATTTTCTTTGGAGCACACATATTGGCACCTCAACCTAGTCATTTCTTGATCTATAGCCTCCACTGGGATATCCATATGCTCTACATAAGGAATCCTCCTTAACACCACTATGAAATATTTAGATGAAAATGCATAAGGTAGTTTGGGCCAACTAAATAGGTTCCCATCTATGAACACCAGGCACACTACACAAAAGTGTTACATGATAGTGAAAGTTATCATTCCTATAATGTGCTAGGGGAGCTCTTGCAATATTTACCATTCAATCCTAAATGCCTTGATATATTGGTTGTACCACCCCTATACTCTCTTATATTATTAGGAGATGATAGGAGGGTAAATGAAGTCTTGATACTTTAGTACTGGGGAGTCATTATGAAGTGGTAACACACAAAGGTTATCCTCATTACCATTAAGCACACTAATCTCCTCCATCATAATCAATATCAACATGGACCCCCACCTAAAGGTCTCATGCACCTTATGTAACTCCGGTACATTCTTCACAATCTCCTCAACAATAAAATTTTCAATATTGAACTTTACCCCTTATGCCATATGATGGGTGATACACAAGTAGGTATTTTTAATACCAAACTACCATATATCGAGGTATATCTTAGAGCTAATGAGGTGTGTCATTTCCCTCATGCTATGGTATTAAATTTCCTTAATAGGGAATTTGAACCCTATATTATAGTAGCCCAATATTTTTACAACCCTTTCCACCTCCACATTATCCTCCATCATTTGGTATATGTTATCTTCTGTGCCTAAGAGTCCTACAATACTACTAATGAGGCATGATAAGATCTACATAGACCTCCCTATGAAATAAAAATGATCACTATGGATGTATGAGAGGAGGAATTATAAAAATTCCTTTAGCTTTCTAAAACTTGGTAGCTCATACAATTGTGTCATGCTAGTGGTCTCTAGTTTGTCTTAGATTGAGATGTTAAATAGTGTTGCCTCACCTTAGTCTTCATTCTTATGCTAACCATCTAGTATTGGTTGAGATCTTGTGTATTGTTCATCATCTAATGCTTGTATTCCTTCAATATACATGTGAGGATGAAGGATACCCATGTCTCCACCACTATGACCTCATGGGGGAACTACCACTCTCTATACACAAGCTTTTTACTTGCTTCTAGGTCAATTACCGCTATGTTAAAACCTTCTACCAGTTGTGCCTCTTTCATCATAGTATATTATTCCTTTACTATCCATGCCTTTTTAGCATCCTTATATACTTATAGTAGACCCAAAATTAAACATTTATTTCCCATTTTGAATTGGCTTCTATTAAATCATGGTTTGTTTATCTTTCTAAATCTTAGAATGTTATTTTATGCTTCCTCATAGTCATGGGTTTTATGATTCTAAATTTAGCTCTCAAGCTTCATTAATCTTTAATAATGGCCTCAACATCCTACAAAGTTTCTACTATCTGGTTCTCTCACAATTCTCTCTCCACATGCCTTTTTTCTAATACCAATTGGAATGCAATCTCTATCTCTATTCCACCATTCTCACTTAGGGTTATGGGTTCTTGGTTTTCACTATGGTAGAATTTTTTCATTTTTGTTGGCTTCATCTCTAGTTTTATGTTAAATTAGTACAAGTTTTGTAACCTATACTAGTGTGTCATTCACCTATTTATACCTTTATTTAAGCTACCCCATTAATGGCTAGTAAGTAATGGCATGGAGGTACCTAAATTTGTTAAAATCTACTAAACTCATGAAATCCATGAAAGTCTACCACCACATTTACATTTATTATAGATATTTGTGCCTCCACCATCATAGTCATTAAATTATATTAATGATTTATTTAGTGAAGTGATAGGTGATTAAAATGGCCAATTTCTACTGACTGTTGGGTGGGTGCCAGCTATATCAATGATCTCTATCTTATACTTCATTCACCTTGGCATGAACTTTACCTTTCTTATGATAACCTAGGCATAACGCTTCACATGCACATGATTTATCTTCTTTGGTTCCATCTCTCCTTAATGATATGCTTCCTTTCAAGTGTATTTCCATTTCTTGGTTAATTTCTTATGCTTTTCATCTCTTATTTTATCCTTTCGTACCCCATACAAATTCCTTGCATTAGTCCTCCAGTGCTTCATTCTCTTAGTTTCTTATGCACTAGCATCTTATGAATCCTTCTTTTATCAATATTTTCATCATATCCTTTGAAGTCTAGAAAAATTCACATTCCTTGAAACTTATGTGTCTAGCCTCATGTACTTAGAAAGTATCAGTGCTTGACTCACCCAACTAGAGTTATGTGTGTAAGTGCTAGAAGAGTTATTCTATGGGCTTGGATGTGCCACACTTATTCAATAAACACAAAAAACACAAAACATAAGGAAACATTTTGGTTTTCACCAAATTTTATTATAGTTAACAAAACAACTAGCTTGTGACCAGGAAGTAAGTGTGTGATGGCACAAGTGCCATCTTAAGACAATAGTACTTCAATATGTTTCTATTGAAATGCCCAAGGAGAATTTCACACATCAACATGTGTATCTTAAATATATTAGTCTCAAATATGTTATGGATGATGTAATGTGCCATCCACCTAATTTTTATCTTGCTTGGGTGCTTGAGATACTTGGAGTCATATAACAAGATTAATGATCCTTTAGTAAGTACCTTGCACTTGATATTATTATCATGCCATAGTTTTTAGTGTGCCTTTTCTATTTTTTGTCTCCATTTTGCTTGGGTATATGTCTTTTATAAATTCTCCAAGTCTTCCAATCATATTCTCAATGACCCTTGGTCATCCAAATGACCAATACATGCAATGCATAATGAGGACACTATGAATTCCATCAATACAATTACCTCTATGCCAAACTCTAGTTAAAATGGTGTAGCCTTATTCAGGTACTTATATGTCATGAAATAGGCCCATAATACTATTAACACATGGTCATCATAATATTTATAACTAATATTACATATATTTTTAAGGCACGCCCCCACTATCTTATTGAATGCCTCAATGGTGTTATTCACTTGGGGATGATAAGGAGTTGTCTTGTGGTGCACCAAAATGTATTATATTAGTAGGATTTGAATGGTATCATTGATGAAGTGTGTGACATAGTTACTATTCAAATTGAGATATAACTCATAATGATTGATATGGTTCTCCCATATAAACCTTATAGCTATGGTGGCTATGTAATTTTTGGTCGTTGCTACCTCAGCCCACTTGGTGAAGTAATTTGTGGCTGCCGGGATTTATCATGTACCTATGTATCTTGTAGTGGGAGTAATAGGCCCAAAAAAATTAATATTCCATTTTTAAAATGTTATCTAGGAAAGGATGGGGATGAGAGGAATCTCATCTTGATGGTTAGGGTATCCCATGCACTAGTTGATGTCACATGCTTTAGCATAATCTTTTGCATCCTAGAATAGACTTGGCCATCACAAGCCTAACTATAAAACTTTAGCACCATAGAATCTCTAGTGTAATAGTCTCTAAAAATCCCCTCATATGTTTTTTTCAAGACTGAGCCCCATTCATGATCTAGGACACATCAGCATAGGACCTCATCTTGGCTCAACTTGTAGAGTTCCCTACCAATGAGTTGAAATGGGGTAGCATGAACAATGAGTTATTTTTTTTCCTTGGTCACCATAGTTTGGTGTACATATCTAGATGTCAAAAATATGATGATATCCACCAAATGTTTAGGGATGCATTAGATCTTATATATTTTTGCATTAGGCATATGATCTTCAATAGTCACTACTACATCACCAGAGTTGATGAAAGATAGATGGTCTAGGCTTGAGTTTTATTTTCTAGGTTTGAATACAATAGAAAACTATTTTTTTTGAAATAAAACTATCCATTGACAAATTCACTTGTAGAGAATGATCTTTTAAACTAGGTACTTAAGCACCTTGTGATTATTGAAGAAGATAAATGGGCTTGCCAAAAATTATTATCAAAACTTCTATAGGGCGTAGACCATGACAAGCACCTCACATTCAATTTTGGTGTACTTTTGCTTTACCTTGGTCAATGTTTTTGTGTGAAAGAAATGGGATTGTCCATTTTGACTTTGTTAGGTTATGCTAGAATGGTACCAATTATAATACCAGATGCATTGACATGGACATGGAATGGATTCATCTAGTTAAGAAATTGTAATATCAATTCACTTAAAAATTTGAGATTTAGGGTATCAAATACATCTTCTTATGTCACACCCAAATAGAATGGGCCATCCTTTCACAATATCTCTTTTAGTGGAAATGCATTCTTAGAATAGTTCCTTATGAACTTCCTATAGTAACCATAATAGATAAGAAAGGTGTGAACATCCTTCTATATTGATGTGGTATGGAGCTAAAAGATGATCGCAATCTTCATGGGATAAATGATTAGACCATATTTATAGATGATGTGCCTGATAAAAGTGCCAAATGTCATCATGAAGACACATTTTTTTGGTTCAAAGAAATTTAAAACTATTGACACCTCTCAAACATAAGGTTTAAGTTTTCATAATGGTCCCTCAATAGCCCATATATAGTCCAATAATCTAAGTGAACTTGGAATAATTTATGAATGAAGTCCTTAAAAGTGGTGATCACCACTTAGGAGAATATGACTAATGCATTTTTTAATCTAAATGGCATCACATTGTATGTGAAAGATCCCCATTCTATCACAAAGGTAGTTTTAGGCTTATCCTCCTCCTTGATCATAGCTTGATGGTATCTTGAGAACTCATCAGTGAAAGTGTATATTTCATAACCTGTGATGCCATCCAAGACTTCATTAGTAAACAAAGTTAGAAAGGGTTATATTACATGCACAAGGTTTAACAATCTATAATCGATACAAATCTAAATATGCCCATCCTTCTTGATACTAATGACCATGGGTCTAAGCCATTTAGATATTTGCATAGGGTAGATGATGCCTATAGCTAGAATACTATCAATCTCTATTTTGAACTTGATGTAAAGATTGGGGTTCATACTATAAGGTTGATTCTTTACAAGTCTTTTGTTATCTACTAGATTTATGTTGATTTTCCTAAGGGATAGGTGTGTGCCTTTCATATATCTATAGTTTTGAGGGAACAAGTCTTAAAAATACTTAAAGAGATCAATAATGTGTGCCATTTATGTGTTAGACCAATAGGTACCCAGAGTAGTAATATTTGGTTCATCTTCTGAGATGATGTTTACCTTGGAAGTTTTTAGTGGTGCACAATAGGGATAATTATTCTCTTGATGCAAGTTTTGACTTGTTCTACCTTAGTTGTCTTTATTTGAAGGCGGGTATAGTCATATTCCTCTGAATTTTTATCCTGAACTTGGTACACTAAGTTCTTCATACCTATCAAAAGTGTCTAGTTTTTTTCCTCTCATGTTTCATCATCCAAATCATGAGAGTCACTATTGAGGGTTTGTTCTTCAAATAAAGTTGAGAGTGCCAACCCTTTTTCACCAAACATGTCTTTTTGGATCTCTTCCAATATTGTAGTATCCTCAAACACTACCTTTTGAACTACCTACAGTGGCTCAATTAGTTTAAGTTTTTAGGAATAAAAGGAGAAGTTATGGATAAACTACTCCTTAAGTACATCTTAGTTGGCTATCTCATGGTGCATCTCATTGAAAATGTACCATGCCCATGCCAATGTCTTCAAGGTTATATATAAGGCATGCACCCATAGATTCCTTAGGGCATTCTTAACATGGACAATCCATGTTTCTTCACAAAGGCACACATGTGATATGGGGTCAGATTTGCAATAGTAGGTTGAAATGTTTAAGTCCTCATTACTCTTCCCAAATCTAGTGTAAATGGTTTCCTTCACATCTCACCAAGTTGGCAAGTCAATATTTTGGACTACCCACAAATGAGAACCAATGATATTTAATGTATATAGTAGAGTGCCCATTCTATAACTTCTTCTAAGATGTATGATTCAAGGTCTCTAACATAATCTTCTATTCGATTACTCCCTACATATCTTGGAAAAAATGCATGTTTTCCCTTACTAAGGTGAAAAATTCTCTTTCCCTTCTTGGAATATGGGACCCACCTTTTAGAAGTATGATCAATCTAGACCTTACCTATTTCCACTAGTTGTAGCACCTTTGTGTGTACTAAGTGGCATCTTCAACCAGTGGTGTCATATGCTTCATTAACCCATCAATTTTAGGAAACATAAATAGTATCTAAGGTTAGTTTCCTATCTTCCCAAGAAACAACTAATTGATCATTAGGTTTTAGTGTCTCATCACCTTGCATCATGATGTTATAGATGTGGTTTATCTTGTCCTCAAAGTCCACACTCTCAACATATGGGTCCTTAGCCTTATGAGAGGGGTATAACTAACCTCTCCTTTCCATTCTCAGATGGCATGTAGTGTTTCTTAAATCACATATATATGTTATTTTAATAACACCATGGCCTTCTTAGAAACACTAGGTAGTTATCTTATTCTATCAACATGATCACCTCAAAGTCAACATGGAATTTGGCACCCATAATGTTTATAACTTTTCTCTTTAGAATTCTGATAGGCTATACCTATGTCTTGTTGGCCATGAAAAGTACATGAGGGGAAGGCCTCAAGGCTAGCCTAAACATTTTCTCCTAGATGTTTTTGGTCAAGATGTTGACCTATATCCCTGTGTCTAGAAGGACCTCACATATAGACCTTCTATAAGGCATCTATGAATATTTTTTGGTCATACTCTACATTTTTGTACACCTAACTTCTTGTACCCTCTCTCTATATGGTACAATGACTTCAACTAGATTTTACCCTACATGCTCCAAGAGTAAGTTCTTCAATAAAGGAAATATCCCCTCTATTTGTAGCAGGCGAAAGATATCCATTAATTCTTATATCTCAACCTTTTGGTTGTCCTACTTCTTTTTGGAAGCAATAACTAATGCTTATAGATCTCACTCTAGTTGGAGCTCCTTTATAGGTTTTGTATTACACTCATGGCCTATTGTAATACATCCTTTTGGCATATTGGGTTTAGGTAAGGCATAAATTTGGGTTCAAGCCATGTTATGAACTCATTGTGACCCTTATCCGCATATTCTATGCATAACTTAGGTATTATCATAATTGATAGCTAAATGGTGAATCCACTATGATTATTTACTTACACTTTGACTACCTTTGTATCGATTAGTTTCACCTTCAGGGTTTATTTCTCCATATGTGGCTCACACCTGATCATTCCTACACCCTTATTTATGTAAATCCTACCTTGGGTCCACTTTTTGTACAAGTTAGGGTATTATTCAACCTTATGGGATCCTCAACAATACCCACATGTGGGATGTGTAGGTAAGTCACACTGATAATGCTCTGTTGAGCCATACTTATAACATGAGCAAGGTGAGAACCTTCCACAACCGCATCCTCCATCTTGCCCTATGGCACCTCATTTCATTCCAAAGCT